>JAULBM010325076.1:0-23390 GCA_032357055.1 Geukensia granosissima | reverse complement strand
CTCAAAAACAGTTGGAGATAGGGCATGGCAGAAGGAGTCCATTTGATAGATTTTTTGACAAGGAACACAATGAAAAAACCCATCAAAATTTGATGTAAATTAAAAAATTACTGAAACTAATATTAAAAGCCCCTTTTGGCCCCTTAAAAAATGGGGGAACTGCAACCTCCAAAATCAATCCCACACTATATCTCATATTAGAAATCAATCTATCAAAAAATCAAAAGAAACAGTTTATCCCATCAAAAGATAAATGCGTAAACCTTTGTGTCCACAGACAGAAGGCGCCAATGCCAAGGCCAACACTGACAACAGCATGGCATAATACGACAGCAATTTTTTGCGGTCGTATAAAAAAGGTAAAAAACAACAAAATATACAGTGCCCCACCATTTGAGATGACAGGAAGTGGACAAAAACAAGCCTTGCAATCTTTAATGTACCTTGGTACATAACAAAGACATGATTTTGTCAATGTAGAAATGATGCTGTAATAAAGGATGCAATGCGGGAAAATCTCGGATTCGAAAAGCTAAAAAACAAAGAAAAAAATCATGTCTGAGTATGACATAAAAAATATCATAATCTGACAAGTTTTTATTATAAATAAACAACAATCCAATAAATAACTATAACAGGACAATGTTAACTTATTAAAAACCAACAAAATACTTAAGTTACTTACAGAGAAACGTGGAGTAAATAGCATGACTCTTTGTTAAGAAACAGGTTATATAATTACATGTATGTATACTAACATAATAAAAAATAAACTCCAATTCACCATTTATATGATATATTTCTCTTTAAGCTAGTTATATTTAGTATAATAAAACAAAGGATTATTTCTAAAGAGGTCAGTTGGTCTCATTCAGGTCAAGTCACCTAAATCCCAGGTCTTGCGGTCCTCATTTCCTGGTTATGTCAGGTTATGTCTGAGCCAAGGAAAACAGGTGAAACATGATCATAAATTGAAACAAATAGTAACTATAAAAGAAAATTAAATATATGCCAAAGTATTTCATGAAAGCATTATATATATATAAATACATACAAGTTTACAATTAATTCCATATTCATTACCAATTCATATTTTAAGTGTTTTAATTATACAAATGTATGCACGGTGTATTATTAGAATTTTCTTAACAGAAGGTTTCAACTTCTCATCAAAGCAATTGATATAAATATGAAATCATTTTGCCTTTAAGCAAATGTTTAGTATCCATTATCTTCTGGAACTGTTTATGAATCATTTTTCAATTGCATGACCAGCACCCTTTCTTTTTATCTTCTGAACATGTCTACATGTATGACCTTTGATGACCTTTCAATATTTTACAAGGCCACAAATTTGTCAAAAATGTAGGATTTACATCAGTCAAACAGTCAACTATACTAGCATAACTAACTGCCTTGAGCACTAGTTCCACCTGAAAATGCTCTACTGTCCAAGTCAGATAACTTCTGTTCATTTCTTTTTGGTTGTCTTTTATTATTCTGAGTTCTCTTCTCAACTTATTCGAAACATTGTTCAGTAATTCTTCCATACTAAATACTTTTTCTACAGTTGACACAACTCTCATCTGCAAAATTAAATCAAAACAAATTAAAACATCATTTAATGAATCCATACTTATTATGATCCAGAATGACAATACAATACATTTCAAAAAGATATACAACTGTATCTTTTCTCAGTTTGAAAAAAATACTCATCAAATTCTAAAATGATGAAGTTTGCTGAAGCCAGATTTCATTCCTGAGTTAATTTTGTTGCACTAAAGAAAGATTCAATTATTTTTCCATCTTGAGACAGGTAATTATTTATGTTATTTAAATATTATTTCTAAGGAAAAGTGGTATTTTTACCTGTATCAAATCGTATCCAAAATTAAGTTGAATGTATAGTATAATATCTTGACCAAAATGAGTAAATAACTGATGAATCGTTTAACCCCAATTATTTAATGGGGTACCCAACACCATCATGAAAATAAATTCCACTCGTTTAATTTTCTTTATATTTTGTTTAGACATTTAATTTGATGAAAGAAGGGAAACATGAAAATTTCAAAAAATTTGAACCACACATTTCTTCTCTGGAATTAATTTAATAGATATATAATAATTTCATCATCAAAAATGTTGATCACTGAGATGCATTAATTTTAATATAAAATGATATTTGATTAAAACGTTAAGATGATGTAACAGAGTTATTTCTTTGGTGTTGGGTACCCCTTAAATGTAGATTATCAGATTTTGTTAGATATCTTCTTTAAATAATCAAATCTCAATATTTGCAAAATTATAGAATTTACAAGTCTTGCAAAATTTTAAAATGTGGAATGATTAAAAAATGATATGCATAACCAGCTCCGATAGGTGTCTTTGACTTTGTGTTTAGGTGTTTCTTGTTTTACATTGTTAATTTATTTGAGCAACTATTCTTAGATTTGCACATCATCACATTTTACTTTGAAGCCTTTTTGACAGCTTGTCTTATTATAGGATATTTGTATTGAAGTTTTATAGTAACCTTGAGATGTTGGTAATCTTTACATTTTGTATGGCTGTTTCACAGACAAATCAAACCACATCTCCCTGATATATATTCATAAAATTGGAAGAAATCATTGAAATCATACCTCATCAGGTTGTATATTCCATTGTTTCATAAACTGCATTTATGTCAGACAAGTCTGACAAATAGGCCGGCGAATACCCTCGGGGACATGATCCACCAGCAAAGACATATTACTTTGTTCTTTTATTTGAAGATGTTAACGACTCATGTCCGGTCATTTAATTACAGACTGTCGTACTCCTCTGACTTGTATTTCCTATTCCATTTAAAATTTTTGGAAATGGAATTCCAGGTTTTATTGGATAATTCGTAATTTCATCTTAAGAATCTCTTTGAAAATACAATTTTATTGTATGTTATTTTTATTATTTCAGTTTGTTCCCCTATCAAAAATTCCTCCAAATTATGACAGTACTTTTGGGAGCCTTGAAGAGAAATTACTAATAAAACTCGCTATTCTTACATTTTAACTGCTCTAGTGCTTTTATATCTATACGATCGGTCGCTGACTTTGATTACTTCTCTCAAGTTTTATTATGTAGGATATAAATATACACATTTTATGTGTTTTTCAACTATACGTCTTAAAACACATATGATATTAAATAAACTTGAACTCGGAGCAATCAATTCACCGTACAAATTACATTGTGTATGTTTTAAGATTCTTGAAGGAGACGACATTTATTACAAGACTTTTATAGTCAGTGATGGCCATACACAGCGTTTACAGACAATTTAATTTCTTTGGCTACTTAACTTTAAAACTAAATTTGTATAATACTAAAAGGTTAAACCATAATTTGCACCAAACAAATTTTCAATTTAAATTTCTTAAAGTGTTCGTCTCCTTAAAATGAAGCAGAAACTAGGTCAAAAGAAGTAGTACTTTTTACCTCTGCCCTTTTCGAACGTTAATAACGTTTGCATCCCGAAATCGCAAGAGGTTTATGAACCTGCTTTGCAACGTCAAATTCAGATGGCTGCATAGTTTGATCATTGACTGAAAAACAAATCTTCGAGCTTTATGAACCTGCTTTGCAACGTCAAATTCAGAAGGCTGCATAGTTTGATCATTGACTGAAAAAATTGGTTATGAAAATATTAAATTGATAAACTAACGCATCATGGCGTCATTAACAACTGTAATCTTTGAGGCTAATATCCATATTTTAGTAGCATTTTGTCCATGCATCATTTACTTTGTGCAGGCCCTAGCACATTTTTTTCAGATTTGATGATGTGTTGAAGGCCTTATGAATGTTGTGGAGATCTCTAGATTTGAACTACTTATATCAGCGTGGTAAGATGTGGCGAGATATCATTACTTAAATTCTTTCTTTCCAGATGCACAATGTCTTAAAGTCTTTTGTTTTCCTTATTTCTGGTACGATTGTAAAGTTATGTTGATATTTAATTTCCTAATTCGAAATAGACATTTAACAAAGTAAGACTAAGATGCATTGAATGCTTTCCTCACTTTGCGCCAGTCAGAAGCATTTCCGACTCAAAATATTGAGTTATAATAAGATACTCCCAAAAAATCCCATTCGCACGTTCTCCATTAAGAAAGAACTAGAAACTGATAAACAAAACAAAAACAGCACTGGATTTTTCTTTTCTTTTTCTCTTATCATAAATAATATCTCACCTGATTTGCAAATGAGGAATACGACCGAAGGCTGCTAGATGCCTGACACAATTACTCTCGGGGAGTGCGAGTTTTTTCTTGTTGTTGATTGAAATTTTCGTCACCCCTGCCATTCTTTTTTCGCTAATTCTTGTGCGATTTTACCGTCTCATTTATACTGATTAAATATGCATTCAGCCTTTGCTTATGTCGTTCATTGGAAAATCACTTGTACTCGAAATTTGAAGTTTTTATTATCTACACCATGGATACAGACTATGGTAATCTGTTTAACAAAATTATCCACTGTTGACAATGAAAGATTCTTCACTTCACCGACTACCAATTTTGAGCTATATATTGAACTATATAGTATGTAGTTGAACTCTTATGAAAAAAAACAAAATTACCAATGTTGAATAAATATGGAGATTTTTTTTATGCTATATGTACATTTCAAGGAGTAACCTCTCACCAGTAGCATTAGAACCACAACATAGAAAGTCAGAGATTCAAACATAGCAAAAGATGCACTCAAATCAAAATGGAAGTCAAATCCGAAGACAGGAACAACTAATAAACGCAATACATTTCGAGACCTTTCCATATGTTTAGTGTTTTAACAATTTATTTACATCGAATTTCTGTAAAACATTGTATGATAAATTTCATGTCAGACAAGTCTGACAACTGGGCTGGTGGCTACCCTCGGGAAGTCTTGGTCCACCAGCAGAGGAATCGACCCAGTGGTTTCAAACACAAAATTACCAATCTTGAATAAATATGGAGAATTTCCGTAAGCTATATGAAATGGATGGCTGTCTATTGGGCAATCATAGCTCCTATTTTTATATTATTGGAACATTGTTCTGAGGATTTAAAATTTTACATGTAGATATGCTACATACTTTTAACCCTCGGTGTGTAGTTCAAGTTCCCAAAAAGACACCTTAAATATAATCTGTCCTTTTAATTAGTGCCCTAACAAGCCTTTAAGAACTTATCATCAAATACTGTTTTAATTTGAAACTGTTGACAAATGCAATTTTCACCCTTTATTCTACACTCCTAATATCCTTATTAAACAGAAATCTTCATATCATATTGAGTGAATATTTGATAAACAGATCAAACAAATTATGTACTGTAACAGTGATCAATTTTTTTTTCGGATGAAAAAGGTTACTACTAAAAATACACCTACTGAACTTGTGACAATATTTACATAAGGTTTGGTGATAAAATTTCTCGGCATTTGTAGGAATTCATATGGGTATAAAATGTGCACCGTCAATCGCAGACTTATCCCTTTACTCACATTTTATCGCCAAACTACAAAACAATCCTTCTAAATCTTATTTAATAAATAAAATTAATAAAACTTACCTTTTTCTTAACAATTTTGTTGCGCTTAACAACGCGGACTTCTCCAAAAACTTAAAATTTAATTTACTCTTAAGAACTTCGAATAAAGCTAATCAAGACAGCAGCATTTGGCCTTGTCTAGATTTTATAGTTCTGTTTCACAAGGTTAAATTAAAACAAAGATAAGCAAGAAAGACGATTTGTCATTCCCTATTTTAAATTTTGTAAATTTTCCCCTCCTCGACTTTGACGTTCCTTTGGCTCCTTCATATTTCTTAACTTGTCCGTTTGGCTGTGTATGCAGCGAGCGATGTTAAAGATTTAATAGACGCAATTTTTGTATTACCTGCAAAATTAAAAGTCAAGGATTTCGTAATCATGAATTAAATAAAATATTTATCAAATTCTATCATCGTTTATAATATGATTTTAAAGTTTGGTTGCAATGCAGAAAATTGATAAGCAACGAGATATTGCCCCAAACATTACAGAAATATGGTTACAGCAACTTCGAGACTCGTTTTAGAAAACAACCGGAGAGCATTTACCAATGAAACATCGCTTTTCTTACATATAAAAAGAACTGATTGAACGGTCCAAATGCTTCTTTACGATCGTTCGCTAACTTTGATTTTTTCTCTCCAGTTTTATTATTTAGGATAAACTTTTTATGTGTTTTACAACTATACATCTTGAAAGACATATGATGTTGATAAGATTGACTTCAGAGAAATCAATCCACCGTAAAAATGACATTTAAAAGTTTTAAGATTCTTGAAGGAGACGACATTTATTATAAGAATACTTTTAATAGTCAATGATGTCAATACAGAGTGTTTACAGACAATTTAATTCCTTTGGCTACTTAACTGTAAAACTGAATTAGTATAATACATGATTTGCAACGCAAATATTGTTCATAGGAAAATTTCTTAAAGTGTTCATCTAATATGAAAAAAAAACGAACTGTTGAAGTACTTTCTACCCTTCTACTTCCAAAGAACGTTTACATTCACAATTAACCCCTGATGACTCACTATTCAAAAGCGCTTGCTATCGACTCCGCCTCGGTGGTGAAATGGAAGATTCTTTACTTCATCGACTACCAATTTTTCAACTATATATTGAAATACATAGTTTGTAATTGAACTCTCATTTAAAATATAAAATTACCAATGTTGAATAAATATGGAGATTTTTTATGCTATATGTACATTTCCAGGAGTAACTTCTCAACAATAGCATTAGAACCACAACATAGAAAGTCAGAGATCCAAACATAGCTAAAGAAGCACTCAAATCTAAGCAAATCGAAATGGAAGTCAAATCCGAAGACAGGGACAACTACTTAGCGCAATAAATATCGAGACCTATCCATATGTTTAGTGTTTAAACATCTGTATACAGTGAATTTCTGTAAAATTCACGTAAGACAAGTTTGACAACTGGGCTGGTGACCGTAAATAGCCTCGGGGACTCCTAGTCCACCAGCAGAGGAATCGACCCCATTGGTTTCAAATACAAAATTACCAATCTTGAATAAATATGAATAATTTGCGTATGCTATTTGAAATGGATGGCTCTCTATTGGGCAATCATAGCTCCATTTTATATTATTGGAACAGTGTTTTGAGAATTTAAAATTTTACGAGTATGTTTGCTTCATATTTGTAAGCCTTGGTGTGTCGTTCAAGTTGATAAAAAGACAACTTAAATTTCTGTCCTTTTAACTGGTGCCCTTACAAGCCTTAAAGAAATTTTCATCAAATACTGCTTTATATTTGAAAATGTTGACAAATACAATTTTCACCCTTTATACTTCACTCCTCATATCCTTCTCCATATCAAAATTAGTGGCATTTGATAAACAGATCAAGCAAATTATTACTGTAACAGCGACCAAGTGTTCTCTTCGGATGAAAAAAGTTACTACTAAAGATACACTTACTGAACATGTGACAATATTTACATAAGGTTGGGTGATAAAATATATCGACAGGTTGTAGGAATCCCTATGGGTACAAAATGTGCACCTTTAATTGCAGATATATCGCTTTACTTACATTTTATCGCCAAACTACAAAGAAATCCTTCTAAATCTTATTAAAAAATAAATTTAATAATACTTACCTTTATTTGAACGATTTCGTTGCACTTAACAACCAGGACTTCTTCAAATAAGTTTATTCAATTTTCCCTAAACAACTTTGAATAAAACTAATCAAGACAGCAGCAGTATTCCTTTTCTAGATTTTAATGGTTCTGTTTCACAAGGTAAAATCTGAACAAAGATACACAAAAGACGATTTGTCATTCCCCAATTTAAATTTTGTAAAATTTCTCCTCCTCGTCGTTAGCGTTCCTTTGGCTGCTTCATGTGGTGTATGAACTTGTCTATTAGCCTGTGTATGCAGCTATAGTTTGTTTTAGATTTTTATAAACGCAATCTTTGTATTACTAGCAAATTAAACAGCCAAGGATTTCTTAAACATGAATTAAATCAAATATTTACCAAAGTAGACCATGGTTTTTAATATTATTTTAAAGCTTGATTGCAATGCAGAAAATATATTAAACCCAAATATTATAGAAATATGCTAAATAAAACTCGTAAATTAAAACACAAACCACATGGACTCATAAGTTACTTGAATAAACTTATACCTTAAAGTTATCTTTATAGCATAATTTTTTGAGGATTGTCTTCTTTGGAATCAACATTGACGCTCTGCTCAATAATTAACATCATAAGTAATTTAATCAATATTTTAATTGTTCCTTTTTGTCTTTTATGCTGTCAATATTGTTTTTATTTGATGCTTGTGCAATACCTAGTTTTCTTGGAATATTAATGGTTGTTTTACATTGAATCCAACCGGATGAGTTTTGATTGATTCTTTCCTTAAGAGAACAAGGTTTGTTAAAAAATGTGTTGAGATTTTATCCTGTTTTTGACAGTGAAAACTTTTTTGCGGTTGGTCCATATTGTTATATATAGAAAAAAGAGATGTGGTAGGATTGTCCAACCAAAACCTGTAAATCACAAAGACCTGTATGTTGCCCTAGGGTCTTCAATAATGGACACATGTCCAAAACTTGTTTTTTTTATAATTTTTTACATACTTTATATCGACTTCAAAAATCTAATGTGGTTGTTTTTTTCAAACATCTCTTCTAGGTGAGGACGAAGGTTGAGTGATCACAAACATGTTTAATAATCATTATATACCAGTCCCATGCGAGGAACCTGTAATCCAGTAGATGAAGTGTTTTTATGTTTAAGTGAAATTTGTTTTTCATTATGTACTTATTCGGTCGAGAGTTGTTACAATTTTATATCATCCCATGTTATTTTGGGGCCTATGCAGCTTTCTAAGTGTGTGTCCACTATTGAGGACCCAAAAGTAATCTAATGTTTCTTTTTGTAAGTTTTGAATGTCTGTCACTTGGAAAACCATACCACATCTCTTTATCCTATATCTATTGTTGCTATGAAATACTAATAATAATTCTGGACAAATGATTTACGGTTAATTGTGAAAAGATCACACGAAAAACCTATATTTAAAGGTGTTCGGAAACAAAATTAATTCTTCAACCCATGTTTTGTTTTAAGGTACTTGTAAAGCCATTCGCCATTTTCCACTATATTATAAAGTTACTTTTCAAATTAGAGTAGCTTTTACGCATGTAAACAAGTACAATCCAATGCTGAAACTATCCGAATTGTGCATTTTTAAATACAATTACTTACTTAATTTGCTTGTTCTGAAACAGACAAAAACAGATTTAAATAAGTCAATGTAATCTTCTATTTTCAGAGTTTTTTTAAACATACATCACCATGATTGACATAAAATCAATCGTCTTGTGTCTTTCAAAAGGCAAGAACTGCTTACCCGTCCGGACCACCTTAGTTCACCCCCGGATTTTTGGTGGGGTCCGCATTGTTTATAGTTTTGTGTTTTTTAGTTTTATATGTATAGATGTCGTGTTCCGTCTTGCGACTTTCCCCTGTAGTCTGACCCTTCTGATTCCGTTTGCTTACGCCTTTTATCTAATGTTGTTCGATGTACTTCCATACACCAATGGGTTAGAAGTTCTAAAAGGTTAAGATAGTAAATAGATAGTTATATTGAAGTTAGGCATTTGTAGTTAATTGGGCGTTTTTATGTGTAAAAACAAACAATTTGCAGAATGAGGATAGTACGAGAAAAGAATTGTACATTAGTTATGGCTGTAGTATTCGGAATCGCAGTTGCCAAAAATAGCCAAATACGGTGAATTACTTTACAATGCACCTTAACTAAATTACCAATCAAAACTTTCTTTTAAGTAATATACGTAAATTTACCAATATTAAACGCAATCAGCAGCCTAGAATAATTGTTTGGTCTCCATCATGGAGGAGCGTAAATGTCAATTTTATTTTATTAGTATTGCATAATTCTGAATCTATATTTGTTCAAATTGAATACACAATGGTAATTTACATAAAAAATAAGGTCATTGTTAATTAAGTTAAGCAGCATTTTTAAAATCATTCAAATAAACTTCCAAATGTATTAAGCATGAAACAGTTTTACTAGTGGAGGAGGCCGAATAGCTCATTTTTTAGGGCTTACATACTAATTTGGCATTCTCACCCACAAGTCCTCCGATGATATGGAATTTAACCTTGTAGTGTAATTTCATCTGATTCTGAATATACGATGAATAAATTGTTTCATGATAGTCCGATAAAAATACTGCTATCGGCTCGAAACTAACACATGTCATAGAAAACTAAGAATAATGCATTCTTCCAGAATAGACTTCAAAATTAAATCTTTAGAAGAGTTTATTTATTTCGTCGTTTTGTCACACCACCGGGTAAGAGGGGGGAAGTTTGCGGGCTCATTATCATGAAACAATAACACATATTTATATTATTGCCTGTCAAAAGAATGTAATTCAGTTGTTGTCGTTGTTTTTATATTAAGTATTGTTTTATTTTCATTGTATACTTATTTGACCGATAGTTGTTAAATCTGAAGACCATAACATTTCATTATTGGTGCCTTTTACAGCTTGCATTATGGTGTGGATATGTGTCCGTCATCGAAGGTATTAAAGCAACCTGTAGGTTGTAAATTGTACGTTTTAGATTGCTGTCGCATGGACAATCATGCCACATCTGCTTTTTCAATTTTTATAATTGGTAAAATCTATAATAAAACTTATTCTACCGAATACTGTCGCATTTTAATTTTAGAGCCTTTTACAGTTGTGGCTACTTGTTCACTGTTGAAAACTTTATTTCGAACTGTAGATGTTTGTAATTTACACGTTTTGGATGACTGTCTCATAGCCAATCACACACATCTCTTTTTTCTATAATTGAAGCAGTTAAATCATTTACTTCCTAGATCACATCAATGAGATTTCCAGAGAGGTCATTCAGATATTTTATTTCTATTCCAACATTTAACCAAGTACGTTTTATTCTGAAATAAGTCACAATCTAATGATATGTAATGAAGAGACCAATTCTGATGATAAAAATAAAAGTGGAAGCGAGAAGAAATCGAAAGGTTAGCTAATAGGGCAGAGCCATCTCTGGAGAACAAGAAAAAACGAACATAACACATATAATTCACAGAAAAAACAATAGGGATAAAAAAAACTTACAAAAACTGGATTGCACTTAGGTGGTCTGGAGGGATAAGCATCCTGTTCTTTAAACACACCCGCCCTATAGTCCATATTCCATCCGTATTAGTTATTAAAGGGTATGAGAGAGAGCTGTTGATGTATTGTTATATATATATCTATAATATACACCGATCAATCCAGAATGGTCTGCTGTCATCAGACAAAACCTCTTTACAACTGTTTTTTTAGTATCGAATTTGTGCTGTTAAAAATCTAGACAAATTATGCTCGTCATAAGAATCAAAAGCTTCCAGGAGCCTTAGCTGCTCACCTGTTACCACATTATCATAGTTACTTCTTAAAACTTCGACGATTGCCGCTGGATTTAGCTTCCTATTTTGATTTGGTTGTATTTGTGTGACTCTTTTTATGTTTGAATCTTGGATTTCTCTTGGTTTAGTTGTAATGCTGCTGATGAGAGTTAACTACTTAAAAGACGTACACAGAAGAGAGAAATTCATTGTATTTCTGCAATATTTGTAAACTTGTATTTTGTGAAATGTGAAAAATGTCAACGGACAAATGAGAGCAATAGGTGAACTAAAGCGAAAAAAAACAACAAAAAAATAATAAAAGATGGCAGGTAAAATCAACCGATTCCACGAAAATATTTTGTCTTTTTTACCGTTAAAGTTTTCTCTCTCTATAAGTAATTATTGTAAGATTAAGTATTTAATGGAAAATTTTTGACTGCATTTACCTTGGAACAGAAAACCTTGCTTTTTTCGTAGTTGAAGATTGTAAGTTGTGATAGATGGATTTATTAAACAAGTTTTTTTACAAGGTGTCGCAATTTTGACTTTTAACAAATGTATCGCTGTGCCCGAGAGTACTCTTTTATTGGCTATTTTATGGCGTCTTTGTACGTTATAGTTTAATGCACTTAATTCCATGCATCACAATACACCAAATTTAACCCAATGCACCTTATGACCACTTTGCCAATGAACAACTTGTAACATGATCAGTTTAACAATAAAGTTTTCCTTTCTTTTTCCATAGCGTAGATCAATATGTCATAAACAGAAGCATTCTTAAAAGTTCTGTTCAATAAAGAAAGTGACCATGACATGAGACAGTTGTTTTCTTATCTCAGCAGTTAAATGAGTTAATTGTCATTGCAGCATAAAATTTTGGCTTTATCGACCTTTACTATCTCAGGATGAAAGCAATGAGTTGTTTTAAATTAAATGGAGGCCTTAGATAAAGTGTTGGTTTTAATATTGACTATTTCAATGGCTGTTTCAATGACAGCCAGTACATACTGTGTCTCCTAATTTTATATTACAAATGACGTGAAATATTTTCTAATACACAAAAGGCAAAGCACTAAGTTTTTATTGTGTTTTAGCACCAATAAGTCTGTATATATTCATTTGTTATTTTTTGTTTTTGTCAATACGGGTTGAAAATTAGGAAAACCACACAGCATCGCAACAAGATGTTACCTTTAGTTCAAAAGATAGAATTTCCAATGTCATCGTAAAAGGTTTATTGAGAGTTCCAATTCTTCCCGATAAAACATCAAGAGTGTATGATAAACAATACTCCATACACTGCAATGTATTAAGATGCAGTTGCGGCCTGAGGTCCAGCAAAGTTCTATTGAACAAAGGTTTGTTTTCTAGAATTGACTCCCCCGGAGGTCGGCCGGGTTATAGAAATAGGCCGTTCGGTTTCTCTGCTTGTAGGTAGAACTTCTGCTTAAGGGGCGTCCGTAAGTTCGAGTGGGATGTATAAATACTCTAACTCCCCTTCTCAAAGGTTGTGCAGGGGAAAGAATGGGCACTAGGTATCTCCGTCCTTGAGTCACTAGTCCTCTAAAAGGGGCGTATTGTTTGCTAACTTGTTTCCATCCTGAATATGCATGAAATATTTGCTACTGGACGTTAAACAACAATCAATCAATCAACCGGAATTGACTCCCCTTTTCAGATACAAGACGTTTATTTAACTCCTTATGTAAGCAACTTCCGACATCAAGAGATATCGCGAGAAGTTTTTCATCAGCATCAATGTGAGCAATGTACAATAACTATGTTGATGCCTTTACCATTTTCGCTTGCAAATTTTATAAAACAAATTAAAAAAAAACAAAAAAAAAAACACATCAGAACTTTTTATTAGGCGAAGAGTTCTTAATGTAGAAAAACGCATGCAACCATCTAGCGGGGTATAAAAAAAGTGATGTTATCATTAAACCTTCCCAATTTCTTTGTATATAAAACCCCCAAAATAATACAGTTTAAGACTCATCGTTAATGCTCACAGTTCACTGAAAAGCAAGATCATTGTGATATTCTAAATTATACAATCACCAAACTTTTTGTAAAGTACAATCGAGCCTATGTTGTTAAATTGTTTTTAGCCACCTGCAATGCATTTCGGAGCCTCTCTGTGATTTCAGGCGTTTAGAAATATGCCGCAAATTCCTGAAAAAAAAATACAATATAACTTTCATAGCAGACAATTTGACAACTTGGCTAGTGATCGTGAATACATTTGGGTATCTCTGATTTACATTTTCTAGTGTTGCGTTAATATGATGAAAATTATTTCGTAACTGTTTTCTGAACTGAGTTCATGGATTCCAAGCCTTGTTTTCGTTTTATATTTTAATTTGTTTCAAAATTGTCTTGTCTCTTTGAACTATGCTCGTTTGATTTCTCACGTGGGAATTTACACTGAACTTCAAGACTAAAACCTTTAATTCATTTACGATTGCAGGACGTCATATATCCTATTATAACTAAATATATATATTCATTGAAGTAATAATGCATTTCAACATCGGTGACAGTTTAAACTTGTCCAGACAAAGTTTTTAAGTATTTAAGTGTAAAATGATATAATATCATTATGTCTGTAAGTTTTTAAGTATTTAAGTGTAATGATATAGTATCATTATGTCTTTAGGTTGTAGATTTACTTGCAACTCTATGCAACCCGACTAAAACTGAATTTCTATAAAATGTATTCATTGAAACAAGAATGCATTCCAACATCACTGACAGTTAAAAAATTTTCAAGACATAACTTCTAAGCGTTTAAGCGTAAATGATACAATATTATGATGTCTCTAGGTTGTAGATTAACTGACAACTCTATGCAGCCCGACAGTCCCATGTGTCGAATTTTTCTTTTTTTTGTTTTAATCTATAACTGTCAGAACGTGATATGTCATGTCAAGATATCTTATGTATTGATCGTCAAAATTCCCTGTTGGGTGTACTGTAAAGCATTGACAATATAGGATAGTTTGTGTTTGACGGGAATCACGAACGAAAAGTTTCAAATGGAGGTACTTAGACCGTTTGAAAGGCTTTACATGACATTAAACGTTGGTGATTGATTATTGAGGGGATTCGAGATCATGTACATTGTTGTTTCGTCGTGGCTTAGGTCTTTGGATTTCGCATTATTTGGGATAAGCACTTTTTACATTGCAAAAATGTTTGATTATAACATGTCTTTTATTCCTGATGCGCTTCATTTAAACTATGTCTAGCATTTACAATACACTCCAAGATTGCTGAAGTTTACAAAAATCGAAAACATTCTTTGAAAACCAACTCCTCTGCATCGGAATGGTAATTTGGAACAAAACCAGGTCACATTGTCAAAAGTGCTAAGAACCAAACAGTTTTATCAGCGTTTTCTGGTGAGTGGTAACCACCACATTAAAGAAATATTTTAAACACTCATTTTTTTCACTAAACATGGCATTTACAATCCTTTCTGATAAATCTAGAAATACGTTATTACTGTGCAAAACATAACCTTACAATTCGGTCGCAATAAATAAATGACCGCACAATTCATAATACAAAATTACCAACGTTAAATAAATATGGAAAATTTAGGTATACTATATGTACATTTCAAGGAGTTAACTCTCATCAGTGGCATTAGAATCGGAAGGTAGGAATAGCTCTGAATGAACAGAAAAAAATGCCAATACTTAAAAAGCATTTTTCCAATTTGGTAACAATTATTACCATCTTAACTGAAAACAGAAAATGAAGAAAAAAAAATATCCAAACTTTCGGAGATAAATTTCTTTATGAACAGCCGTCTTTAAAAAGTAACAGATAACATGAATAATCATAATTGTGGAACTTTTTCATGAATTTGATTGACGTAATGAATTTATGTCAAAATGCATTATCGCCGTTTAACAATACGAACATCGTGAATTAAAAAAATGCATTTATTATGAAAAATTCGTTTCACAGTGCATATTTGACATTTGAGAATTTATCTATCAATCATGTATGTGTCGGGTCTCGCTTTTGGCTCGTCTGATAAGGCTCTGTCTGTTTTTTTATTTGTTTTGCGCCAACTAAAAACTTGAAAAACCTACCAGCAAGCAAGCACAAAAACACACAGATAAATATATGTATATCTTTTATGTATAGCACTTCTAGAGTCAATGCCAATTCCTAAAGTATTAAGTTCTAGATGGAAAAGAATATTTAATTGATATATCTATTTGTATTTTATAAAAATTTTATCAAAACACCACACAATTGTTTCATTGTTGTTAATTTTCAAAGTGCTAAGCAACAATTGTCAAATTTGAAACATTTTCTTTGTGTGTGTTTTGGCAAAAAAAAAATCTACCAGGAAGCTGACGTAAAACAAAGGAAAACACAACTTTGGCCTAATTTCTTCACTAACCTAATAAATTCTTGTATGAAAACATTGGTGGGTTTCGTTTATGTACCGGGTTCAGGTTTCCATATGTAGGAGAAATATAGGAAATATGTTTCTAACTTGCGACTTAAAACAGTGCTTCCTTTCAGCAATCAAGATAGCATAAAAAGGCAAAACTGGAATAATTGGGAAAACCATGACTACAATTGGAAAATTTCTAACCTTTTAACATTGAGATGGGGGTCGTTTTCGGACCTCAAATATGGAAAATCACTGCGAGGGGATTAAAAATGTTTATAGCAAAATATTTCTTTATATAGATGATGAATTATCTACCCTTTTTCCATATATATAAATGGTTATTTAGTGGGGGAATATATACATATACATAAATGTTTCTCATTAGAACGCCTACCGACTGTGTAATAAATAATAATACAAGGAAACTTGCCTTAGTTAACACCTTAATTAACCAACAACCTGCCTTTTGCGACTTAATGTCCACATGTAGTGTATTCCTTATTAATAAAATCAGTATTAAATGACCGACTGTCTCATGGGACCTATTTTCGAGGTTTAAATGAAAGGCCATGTAAGACGGGTTTGGATGTATAGCATATAGATAAGAATAATTTTTAACACTGCAGATTCTCGCAATCGTCAACAAACACTTATGTTTCAATAAGCATTAACAAACAATTCCACCAAACAAACTACTTGTGTTCAAAATACAAGTCCATTATAGAATAACCATAAAAATAGAAAAGCTTGGGCTTCATAAATTACTTTACAAAACAGCAGTAGGTACTGGTGCTCAAGAAGGGTGAGCGTAAGCTGTCTCGCGTTTTGGAATCTTTTAACTCTAATCCGAGTGAACATCATTCCGCGAAATGGTCAACATATTGTTGAGATACCGGTTACTAATATTCATCCAATCCATGATGGCGACCATAAAATCTAATGAGGTAAGTTTTCAATCATGATTGGACATATTCTTGTTGTAGTAATTTACAAGCAATGCGCTCTTCAGAAATCCTGGTACTTGGAACAGATACGAGAGTATCGAATCAACTGTCAGAAATTTACCGATTTGCATTGAGATGCTATATGCGTTTAAATGAGTACCCTTTCCACTGTAGCAATAGAACAAAAACACAGGAAGTCCGAAATCCAAACATATTAAAGAAGTTCTCAAATCCAAACAATTCGAAAACGAAAGGCTACTCCAGCGGTTTTTCTGACTTAACGCGTCCATCATAGAAAAAACTGAACTGGCATTTACTATAACTTAACATTCAGTATAAAAAATTTTACGATAATCTGCTAATGGAGATATGAAGTAGAACTCAAGAAAACGTTATTGTTTTTGTTGTGTATTGAATTTGCCATTAAGTTGTCATGTACGTTTCCATCTGTTGGACTAATTTGCGTCGTCATCATATTGGTTTTTTTTGCGTATGTTGTATGTTTCTTTGTTTACATTTTGGGACAACTGCGCAGAATGTCAGCTTGTCATATCATTAATGGTAATTTAATGGATTTCGCTAGTATCGGTTTGGTAAAATTGTCTTGTTAGAGTATTGTGAGTTGATTATTAACATCAAACTTCCACAAAATGTATATTAAATTTAGTTAATCAAATAAACCAGTCGTCAAATAGTAATAATTATAATATGAGCGGAAAGTATTAGCTTTTTAGCACCCCCTGATTTAGGCCACAGAAGTATTAAGTTTTACCTTTATCTCTTTTCGTCAGAAATTTCTTGGCTTGTATATGTTGGATCGGTTTGATATTTTGTCTGAAGCATTTCCTTATGAAGTCGTCATCTGTATAATACCTGTTTCCCAAGTACCATCGACATATTTTATCTCCATTTCTTAACCCAAAATAAACAGGTTAGAAAGTCACACCAAAATTTGAATACTTTCGTGGATTAACGTGGACAATCGGGTTAATTGGATTAGCTTTGTGCCAGTCAGTTGACCATTGAGTGAAATTTCAAAAACCTCGTCAAATAAAACAAAATACATAGAAATCATTGGATGTGGAATTATTATTAAAGAGTAAAAATGTTTATTGATTGAATTAGTCATTGGAAACAAGGGCGCGTGCAGCTGTCTCGAAATGGCCGTTTCCCATGAAAGAAAAAATGGAAAGTTTATGTTTGTTTATCAAATTTAACTCCAGGTCTTTCGTTCTATTTTGGATATAAGAACTTAGGAAATTTCTACAGTTGACCGTAAAAAGGGATTGTAAAACGGTTTTGGTATCAAATGACAAATCTCTTTTATAAGCTATATTTGTGGTATATTTGTGTATTGCACATTGTAGACTTCTTTGATATTGCTTTCTTGATCGATTTTCCTGATATAAGTACTTTTCTGCAATGTTTTAATCTTTGATTCCTTTGTTCTTTGATTAGAAATATGTGAAGAGCGTAAAGTTGACCCACACTGCGGATTTTTAAAGGAGGTCATAGAGACTAATTTTTTGTTCCTTTTTTCATCTGGCATTTTTATTTTTTTTTCTTGATTTGTTTTGTCTATGCACATCGGAACGCTCGCATGGGTATTCTACAGGGGGCATTGCAAATTTTATAACAAATTCCACTTATTATTTTAATGCCAATTGCATAACATTTTCCCATTTTTAACCCCCACTGTTATAAAAATATTAACTGTACTTGACTTGCGTCTTAGAAACAGAAATCCTTTACTTATCTTTATTATTAGATTTACCGAACATATTATGCTGCTAATGGAACGGTCAAAGTCAAGGACAAAACTTCATTCTGGTTAATTCACTTTTGAACTCAAAGGTTCTCTAAGATGCTGCTTAAACAAGTATACTACATTACTTCAGGATCATGTCGATTAAACGGACTGTTCTTGTAAAATCAAATGCGTAATATACGACATTGGAAAATAAATTTTACTTTAATGATTACTATACAACTTTGTCAAATGCCTCCAAAGTAACCAATGCAAATTCAGTCGAAGGAGGTACATCATGTGCAATAGACCATTTAGAAATGCAACGAAACACAGGAAACTTCATTGTTATGGTTGATTTGCGTTGGTGAAGACGTCATTTACGAGGACACTGAAATTGTGGATTGCTTTTTTGGAGAAGGGAAGTTGCACTTTTCAATCGGCCCACTTAATTAATCAAACTCCTTCTTATAGTAACTATAGACCAATTCTTATATCCAATATGGTTGTTTCGAATCATTTCTATTTCGTCAACATTTTAAAATTTTTGTCTCCCAGACATCGCTGGAGTGTAAGGTTACACTACACTAAATCAACCAATCGCATGTTGCCGTAGTCAAAAGCTAGTGTTAAATGAAAAGCAATGTTCTACTTTCACTTTGAATAAAACAGGTAAAAATAGTCATATCTACTTGGGAAAAGAATATGTTATATAAAAATATTTTAGAAAGAAAATGAATCCCAAATTATAAAATTTGGTCAGAAATTTTTTTTCTATTTTTTAAAATTTAAAAAATGCGGGTATTTCATGAAATATGCCTCTTCAGACTGGCTTTACATGACGGGGCCAAATGTCAACCAGCAAAAAATTTCTTAAATGATATTTATGAAACATTTTATGCCGTTTTGATATGTTTTATTGGAGTCATTGGGCTTCGAGAAAATATAGGTCTCACCAATACTGAACTTAAGGTAAAAAAGAATTTGCTCAAGTGTTGTAATGGTCGCCTATGCGATTTTATTTACTCTAGTTTTGCCTTTACTATTTTCATGAAGTGTTTTCGTCAAACTGTCGTTTAAAGGTTACTGTGAACTGGAGTATTTGGAATTTCCTTTCTTTTTAATTCAAATTATTTTGCATTTTTTTGTACAAAAGCACCAAGATTTTCATTGTCCTTCTCTCGTTTCCACCATTTTTCACAATAGGAAGAAATGGCATCGTGCATGACTTTACAATACTCTGGCCAAAACATGTTTAAAGGTGGACTATAGTGTAAAAGTATTAGTATTCGCGGATTGCAATTGTCACGGAATTATTTTTCTTTATATGTTCGCGGGTTCAATATTTCTCGAATACTGCTTATTTTTATGAAATGTCTAAGCAACTTTTCGCGGAAAAATTAAGACCACGAAGATTAAAACACCGTGAATATTACTACTTTTACAGTATTTAGGTAATGTTTTCAGAAAGCTTATTAGCACTCGATCCTAAACGATCTTTGAGTTTTCTGTAATAAAATGGTCAGGGATCATATCTTAATTTGAAGTATCTAAAGATAAGTGTGTGCTGTCTTCATTGACCATTTATCACAGTTATTTTATCAATAATTTCCTCTTAGCACAGTTATTCTATCAATCCTATGTGCTTAAAATTTTCACATTCGGTTATGTATTAGGGTTAGAGAATTTATATGTACTGATTGTGAATAAAATTGGCGCTGCTTGGATTAAGAGAAGAAACAAACCAATTACCTAGACAAATGAAATATCATCGGGTTTTCAATACAATGAGTAAAACGACGGTGCCACTGGTGGAGCAGGAGTTGCTCACTCTTCCGGAGCACCTGAACTCGCCCTGGCTTTTGTAGGGTTCGTGTTAATCCATCTTCAGTTTTAAGTGAAGTGTTGTGTGTTCTATGTTTGTCTTTTGTTTCATTTTGTTGGTTATGGTGTTGTCTGTCTTCCGACTTTATGATTTCTGTCTGCTCTTCGAATTCCTTTTGATAGGGTATCGATGTAATTAAATATTACAGTTTTACTAGATTTCTATCCAAATAGGAAGGTATGCGATATTGAACGGTGGTGTCATGGAATATAATTGATATGATTATTAAATCCATATATTGATTGATATACTCAATTGTTAGTTAATGTATTTTAAGATCTACTGCTTTATCTATACGAGATAACATTTTCTGAGAACAAAAAGTTGTGATACGTACGGCTTTGTAGAGACATTCTTTGAAAATATCATGTAACTTTCTTGTTGTAAAACCATTTAATTTGCACAATAATTGATGTCTACCGTTGTTTTTGAGTATATTAAAAGTTCCTGAAATGTCCAATTAGTGCGTTGTTGAGAACGTTTTTTTACGATTTATTCGTTAACCATGACACCTATTATTTCGTTTGCTTTGTTAACAATATCGGAGATGTCAATGGCAGAGTTTTAAGATAATAACTTTTGTCTATTTTATTTTCATTACGTCCGACATGATACGCTGTCTACAGTCTTTTTATCCAGTTCAATTAACGTTATAATATTTAACGTTCATCTTTTATCTATTTATGTGACTGTATTTATGACAATGGAAAGGTTGGAGAAATACACATTTACTAAAGCATATTATAAAACAGTCTTAATGTACAATCATAATACAATATAAGTGAAAATTATTCAAAGGTGTAATCATAGCCTACAGAATAGTTTCAATATTTCTGTATGATTATAAGCATATACTTTGATTGACATATTTATATATACACTAAGTAAAAGAGTTACAATGGCAGACTGTCCAATAAGTTATTTCTGAGAAGAAATATAAAAACATGGCATGATTGTCCATTAGACAGGCACCCACCAAATGACAATGGATTTTAAACTTCTACAGATCCCGTTACGGCCTTCAATAATAAACCAGAGTCCATCCCATAACGGAAGCTGTAAAAGGCCCCGAAACTATAAATGAAATACGACAATCGATCTAATTTAATGCAAAGATGGTGAACAAATAACAATTAATGACTAATTAAACAACGATAACTACTGGACTACAGGTTCCTGGCTTGAGACAGGCATATAAGTATGTGGCGGGGTTAAACCGGTTGGTGAGCGCTCAATCCTCCCCCTAACCTGGGACAGTGGTGTGACAAAACAGCAATTAAAACACACTATAAAATCGGTTGAAATTGTTTAAACACTTGAGATCGATACAGAAAACAAAGATGACACTCTTAATTATATGACGCAATAGTCTTAATAATAATTAAGGAACTACTGTCTAAATTAGAAAATCACTTTTCAGTAGAGATTTGGTGTGAAATCTATCCGATTATCACTCTATATGTAGGAGACGTACATAAGAATTTCAATTCTACTATTTTACATATTTTTACAAAGGACAAATAGTGTTGATATAATATGCAAACGCATATTACATGCATGCTTATCCGTGTAATATGCCTGTAAAAGGCGATCTTTAAAAAATCAGGCGATAATTAATGGGCGGGCTTTTCCCACTCTGATCGACAATGAAGTAATCATTCAGAGTAATAATAACAATAACATTGTGTAATCCGTGTAATATGTCAAATATGTCCCAAGGTTAGAAGGTATAATGCATGACTACAAACCATGGGACAAATTTTGTCATATTACACGGAAAGCACAATATTATTGTATAATTATTTGTATAAAAGTTTGCTTCTAGCATTGTCAATTGTACCTGAAAAATTGTGGATGCATCTCTCATTGAAAATTGTACTTGAAACTTTTTGGATGTCAATCACTTGTCAATTGTACCTGCGACGACTTTTGTTAATGCTTTTTTCAATGTCAATTCTACCTGCAAATTTCAGATGGATATCTCATTGTCAGTTGTACCTGCAACATTTTATATACGTATTTAATTGTCCATTGTATCTTCAACTTTTGAATGCCCATCTTATTGTCAATTGTACCACACTGCTCTTTCTATGATAATTTCATTTTGACGTAATTATACTTATTGTGAAAATAAGTAAATTCAATCCAAACCTAAGATTTTATTCAACGTTTAATTCCATAAAAATGATAGAATGACTTGCTTAATAATTGTTCACTTTCAAATTTGATAAAATATTGTTACTAGGAAATTTCAACTCATTATTTCAAATAGTAGTAATTATTATCAAAGAAGCACAACATGTGTCCTAAAATTGCTGAAAAATGATTACATGAAACAAAAACACAATGTGCGCGTAACAGCTAGAAAAGGTCCGGATGTTCTTCTTAAATGTTTGAAAAGTGGTAATATACAGATTGTTGATTTATCGATAATTATACGTAACTTATCTATACTCAACTTGGCACTATATCCATTGCCCAGAGCATACCGGTTTTATCTGGAACGTCATGATTGATGAAAATCAAAATTTTCAATGGGAGCAAAATTTGGACCTTATTTCACCTAACCATTTAATTAAAAAGATAATCCGGTTCTATATGTTTTTGGAAGACATAATTTACCCAACAAATAAGGTTACCTTGCTTGGTTTCCTAGAAACATCAAACAAATTGACTTGTTTTACAAAACTACGCATATAATTGTCTACATCTTCCTTGTTTCTGTGCTATTACGTAAGGAAACCAAATTTAATCTTAGCATGAGTGCTCATAACCAAATACCCAATAATATAAAAATAGGAGATGTGGCATGATTGTCCATGAGACAGCCACCCACCAAGTGATCGTAGAATTTTAAC
>JAULBM010325055.1:0-13315 GCA_032357055.1 Geukensia granosissima | reverse complement strand
CTTCTTGTCTGAAACTGCTGAGCCAATTAGAACCAAACTTTAGTGGAATGGTCCTTAGATGGTCTTCTACCAAAATTATATTCGGCATCCCGAACGACCAACCAAGATGGCCGCCACAGCCGAACTTATTTTAACATTGGACTCTATAGGAAATTCACTTACAAATCTTCTAGTCTGAAACTGCTTAGCCAATTGGAACTAAGCTTTAGTGGAATAGTCCTTAGATGTTCCTTTACCAAAATTATATCCGCCCTTGCACAACTTACACAACCAACCAAGAAGGCCACAAGAGCCAAACTTAGTTTAACATAGGACCCTCAGGGAAATTAATTAAAATTTTACTAGCTGAAAATAATTTCTCAATAAGAACCAAACTTGTGTGGAATGACCATGTCTGACCCTTGTTCATAATTATTTCCCATGTGACTCTAATCCCATTAGGGATTTGATTCCTGTGATAATTCTGTTGGAGGCATAAACAAAAATATCACTGGAATCAAATCCATAATGGGATTAATGTGATTCTTGGATACAAAGGTCACATAATGATTAATTGTCACTTTCACCAATAATAACTATTATATATAAATCTAAATTTACCAAAAATGTCATATAGCATTTAACGTAAGTTGATGGACAAAATGGCTATTTGATGCTGGCAGTAAATCTGTCCTCGCTTCAAATTTTCAAAAAATTCTGAAAATTCTACTTTTCTTGCAATTCACACAAAAATTATTGCAAAAGTATCAGCATGACTTGCGCAATGAATTCAATGATAAAATTTCGGCTTTCTGAAGCAGATAATGCATATGTGGGAAGATTTTAATTCTGACCACATGAAATTCTTACATGGTATGGCGGTTCATTCAAATTTAACATGTATTCCAGTGTCGACGACGCCAATATCGTACCCGAGTGGTAAAATAATAAGCTCACTATTTATATCATTCAAAATACGAACTTAAAACTAGAAATGTATCCACCAACAGCTCAACGGTATCCTTTCCGTTGGTGGATCGTTGAATATGTGTGCTTCTAGTCGTGTAGGGATGTGTAAAAAATCGTCTTTTTCGTCAGGTCTCTCAGAAGTCTCCGCGATCATTCCGGAGGTTTCCGTAACAAACCCCATTGGTCCTCCAGCAACGGGAAACATCGTTAACCAGCTATCGGCCTTCTTTGGAATAACCCGTTGTCTCACCCATTGGCACCTCACTCCTCCCCTGCGTGTGAAGCCTTTATAACCAGTGGGCCGAATGGTGCCGATGGTAGTCGTTGTCCCAATGATGAGTAGTAAATGATGCCAAAAGTCGCTGATCCACTGTTGAGCAGTTACAGCTGTCTCTCCATTAGTTGTTGAACCAATGTTGAGTAGTTTCATAAGCAATACCATTAGTCGTTGTATCATGGTTAGTGTTGAGTTTTACGAACCAAACATACCTCAAAAACATGAAAACAAACAAATAATGCACTCAATTATAGCATTCAAACATTAGTATACCTTAGATTATTACCTCAATCAATTCATTTCCAATAGAAAAAGTGAAATTAACAAATTCTTACACATATCATGACCACTACGTTCAAAACAGCTAATATGTACAAGAGCATTGTCACTTGAAAACATTGCTACAAGTCCATTCAAATAACAATCAAGGATTTCATTCAGCAATGTTGAAATAACCAATCAGGATGCAATACGCCGTTAAAAAATCTACCTAGATACACAAAAATTGCAATAAAGACATTATGCTTTATTTGAGTCTATCATCCAAAGACATACAAAAACATGTATTCAAATTTATCGTCAAATAAACAAATCAGCATTAACACAAAATCTCCTAATGACGATGGCAATGGAAGACTAATAACATGGAACAATACATCCTTTCAGAATACACAAACTATTTAAAACCATATTACTATGGTGAGCCGTTAAAAACCATATCACTATGGTGAGCCGTTAAAAACCATGTCACTATGGTGGGCCATTAAAAACCAAATCACTATTGTGAGCCGTTAAAAACCATATCACTATGGTGAGCCGTTAAAACATCTTAAAATCACAACTTTGTTACAGGAAAACAAATCCCATAAATAAGGAATACCATCCCTCACACGACAGAATAAAATTGGACACAAAGAAAATTCTGTAAAATACAGACAAAGATAAATACTATAAAAATATGCAACACCTGCAACATCAGGGGTCACTTAACTTGTATGTAAAGATATTAAATGACGGAGTGTTTCCACAGCGTCAAGTCCTATGAACATTAGCTGTTTAGCATCCATGTTCCATATTCACATACACAATAAATTTAAAAATTCGTAAGGCATGAAGCCTTTTGATGATTTAAAATGTGCATGTTTGTATATGTTGTAGATATTCTGCCAGTCAGGAGAAAATGGATTTTATATAAATGTCAACAGGATCTATACA
Organism: Geukensia granosissima; assembly: GCA_032357055.1. Lineage (NCBI taxonomy): Eukaryota > Metazoa > Mollusca > Bivalvia > Mytilida > Mytilidae > Geukensia > Geukensia granosissima. The sequence continues at coordinate 10,875 of JAULBM010325055.1, read as the reverse complement.
TAAACACAGTAATAATGTCTGCAATTTATAAAACTCCATAGATGTCTTATTAATGATGTTCATCAGAATGGAAATTTGCATACTGTCAATCCTAGCCAAACGTTTGGCAACTTCATGTATGTTCCATGGGTGGTTTATTCGACAGCCGTATGAAGGTAGCAGCCATGGCGCATCGGATTCAAGAGAAATACGTTCAAATGTCATTCTGGCGGAAATCATCTCGAAATGTGAAAAGTCTGGTAGGCAAAGCCGCCGGTGATTCCAAATATAATGTTAGGCAGTGTATTCCACTCTTGGTATTCTTGTAGACTTCCAGTAAAGCAATGCCTGTGAAATTTGAGATTGGTATAATTATGTTGATGTATAATTTGGAGAGCACGTGGAGCTGCCATTCCATCTCCTTCATCTTTGCAATGAATTATCACCGGCAGGCCACGCTCTGCAGCTATTCTTAAATGGGTTAGGATTGGCAGTTAACTGAGCTCTAGAAACAGCTGGCGTAGTACATGACTAACATGTGCACCTGGTTGTTAAATCCAGTCCGGTTTCGCCGACTCTATAATAAAGGGTTGGATGCCAGACGTCTAAGTTCATTATAACGATTATTTGAAGTACCCATGGCAGTAAATGGGGATGAATTCCAAATGTTGCATACAATTTTTGGCTTTCACCTATTTGTAATTCCCACTGATTCCAAAATGCTAGAAATACATAGTTGCAAATTCCATACAGCAGGGTATTGTCCTCTTTGAGAATTCTAGAGTCTATGTATTCAAAATCAGGAGTTCCTTAAGCCAAACGACAGCGTTCAATAAGTTTGTCCAAATGAAAATGAGTGTTGCTTTGGATACTTTACAATGTTCCAATCTAATTGGTGTCCTCAGACGTAATAATAAACGGGTTACTAATTCCATATGTATAAGACATATCACATGATTTAGACGTCTGACATCGAAATAATCTTGTGGTGTATGGCTATAATACTTGGCATAAAACCGCATACAATAAACTTCGGAAACATTGAAATGAGCTATAATATTCTGAGAAAGTTTTCGTTCACGAACATATTCCAGAAGATCCTCTTAAGACTAAACGAAACCAGTCAACTAATAGGTAGAGACATCCGTTATTAATTGGCACCAAAGGTGTAAATTTTCTTCTGTTAATGAAAGAGCTTCGTCCTGATGGGCCAAAGTATTGCCAGCAGTTATAGTGGAATGTTGACAGGCTTGCTCTGAACAAGACCAGCAAGCTGTCGTAGCAGCCTAAAACAAGGGTAAATGAGTTCGAAGAATGTGTCTCCTCATGTGGCTCTTTTTAGGAATGACACACAGAGGACAAACACGTATGTCTGCTTGCAAAAGTTCCTCAAGGATATGTTCATAAGTAAATAATCCACAAGGTAAGCTCTGTGTAGGTGTCGGCAACATTTCAGCAGTAATATTTGAGCCATCAGGCCGAGATGGTATACCTGGCTCCTGATCCACGGTCCTTGATTTAATAGGAAGACGTCCATATTGAGATGAATACCTGTCGTGAGGTGTGAAGCTTCTATCAAACATCGATCTAGGTCGTTGTTGGCCACCGTGACCTGTTAATTCATCACTGCTGATAGCTTCATAAGAAGGCTCCATATGTCCAGATTCGAACGTGACACTGTGATCAAAGGACAAACGAACGGACATGTCTGACCCCGCCTTCGAAACTATGACTGATAACAACGAGGAAGGGGAAGGACACAAAGAAAGAGTCTGACTAGGAGATGGACCCAAATGATCTTCATCCTCATCCTCTACAATCTCCTCAACAACTAACCAATCTTCTTTGTCGTCTATGTCGTCCAATGTGTTGTAATCTTCATCGAAGTCAGCTTTAGCCCTTGGTTCAGACATGTTGAATCACGGTAGATGACTCTGTTACTTAATCATCACATGCATAATCCTGCAGATAATGGGGAGGCCTTACATTTCTTCCTCTCCTCGTTTCTGTCGCACGAGGGGGTTTAGGAATTTTTGCTTTTGTTTACAAGTCAATTTTTTCTTGGTGTCACCAGGCATGCCAGTTTCATGTGACACCGTAGTCACTTGATCATGCAAACTACAAGAGGGCATATTGCCTTCGTTTCTGTGTAAATTGGAAGGAATAACATACTCTCTGTTTTGAACATTTTGAGGTGTGCAAGCCTTTTCATTGGGTGAATCTATGGTAGATTTATAAAGATCTATTGTAGATTCCTGTGGCAGTATAGCCTTGTCACTGATATCTTTTGACTTATTAAAAAATGTTCAAATCCAATACAAAATTATCTGGATCCACATATGGTAATGTTTCCTCCGGATCTATTTCATCAATAAAACCTGTTGTCTCTTATACTTCTTCCTCATTGCTAAGGATATTATGGCGTAATCTCCTTAACCATATTGGAATACATCGGTCGTTACACCTCTTTAGTCTGTCACGATGAACAACTTTTTGTTCCTTTCTATCGCGTATTTTATATAAGGGTGGATAATTCTCTACCACCAAGTATGGACCTGTCTATGGGGCTGGTATTTTTTTTGCTTTGCCCTATTTTTGTGGCTGAATCCAGTAGATAAACTAAATCCCCCGACTGGTATTTAGGCTGCCGTACACGTAAATCATAGTCCCTTTAATGACGAAGTTGAGCAGTTTTTAATTTCTTTCTAGCAAAATTATGCACATTCCTTAAATTTTCAGCTAATTCTTAAACCCATGGGTCTGTTTCCCCTTCATTTTTGCTGTTTTAAAGGAATTTCTAGTAACAAATGTACGGGTTAAATTGTTTCTCTACCTGACATTAATTTGTTTGGTGTGTAACAAGTATTTCTGTTAACCATTGAATGTAATGTCATAGCCAGTAAGGAAAAATCTCTGTCCCATTTCTTGTTCTGTCTTTCTATGTAACATCTGATCATAGTTACCATAATAGAATTGTATCTTTCAATCTGACCATTAGATGAAGGTCTATATGGTGTTCTGGATTTGGCTATGTCTAGCGTTTCGCATAAAGAACGAAATAAATTACTTTTAAAATTACGTCCCTGATCTGTGTGGATTTCAAGTGGGCAACCGAATGTAGCAATAAAATGTACTAAGAACTTCTTTGCCGTAGCTAATGCTGTTTGTTCCGGGATTGCAGCTATTTCTACCCATCTCGTAAACTGGTCTATCATCATAAGAGCATAGATATTTCCACTCTCACTTGGATTAAGGGTCCTTATATGGCAATATGGATTCGTTCCATCGGAATTCCTGCATGAAATGATTGCATTGCAAATTTTGGATTTATATTTGCTTTCTTGTTTTTGTTGCAAATCCTGCAAGGTTTAACATAACCAAAACAGTCTTGAGACATTTGATGCCAAATGAAATAATGTTTAACTCTCTCCAATGTTTTCTTTTGTCCTAAGTGCCCTGCTGTTATATTATTATGGCGACACTTTAGAATTTCTTTCTTAAGATTATGGGGTACTACTAAACAAAGATCTAATCTTTCTAATCATCTATAATAGAGAACATGACTCTGGAATTCTAAACAGAAATTGCAAAGCCACAACTTCCTGGCAGCGAGGCTACTCAGCCTCAGTACATTTTGAGATGGTTTTTGTTCCGTTTCTAACCATTCTTTCACATGAGCTATATCATCGTCTGATAATTGCATTTGTCTAAGTGTTATTGGTGAATAGTCTGGAACCCAATTACTAAATGGAATTTCATCCTCCTCTTCTTGATATGCTCACTTTGCATCCAAATCTTCATTCTCATTTGAGCTTGTATTAGTATAAGAAATAGTTCTTATCCTTACTCCTTCTTTTGGTGTGTAAGTGTGTGACCTCTGCATAGCATCAGGACTTGTGTCAACTTTCTCTTAATTCACTGAGTCTAGTTGTGAGGCTTAAAGCCTCTTCGTAATACTGGAGTTAGCACCAGTTTGTTCTTAATGTATGGTTTCTATTTGTGAGGCGTGCAGCCTCGTGAAAATCTCAGAATTTTCACAATAATGCATAGTCCATCTGCATTCACATGTTTCTTCCCAGGTATATGTCTTATTTCCATGTCATATTGGGCTACCTCTTCCAGCCATCTGCCTAATTGTCCCTCCATATGTTTAAATCGTTTAAAACGCATGATCCAAACTTATCTGTTGTTATCTGTTCTAAGAGTGAAACGTTTTCCCAAAAGATAATGTCTAAAATGACGACAAAATTTCACAACTGCTAGCAATATTTTCTTTGTGGTTTCAATAGCACATCACGTGCATAGCAAAGAACTTTCTCTTCCCCATTGAATTTGTGAAAGCACTGCCCCGATTGTATTATCTGAAGCGTCTGTATCTAAAGTAAATTCACCATCAAGAATAGGATAGACTAGACATGGTGCTGAAGTAAGAGCAAGTTTTTTGTTTGTTGGAAAGCTTTTTCATGACAATTTAACCAAGTGAATTCTCCAGGTTTATGAGCCAACTCATACAAAAAAGGTGTTAAGTCTGCAAATTTATGAATATGGTCCATGTGATAATTAACAAATTATGTCCTTGTAGTTAGTTGGTCTTGACCAGTTTTGAACCGCTTCCGCTTTGGAAGGTGATACTGATACTCCTATTGCATTCACTACTTTTCCCATGAATTCTACTTATTTTTGAAACAGTCCACATTTTCTGGGCTTCAATTTTAAGGAAAATCCTAAATCTTTCAGATACAGTGCAAAGGTTCTCTAAGGCAACTTCAAAAGTTCTTCCTAAAATAATTATATCATCTAGATATACCAAAACATGTTTCCATGTGAGTCCTCTCAAAACTAAAAATGGTTGGGGCATTACAAAGACCCATTCCCATTCTAATATGTTAAAATAATCTGTATCTTGTAATGAATGCGGTTTTTTTACAATCTTCCTCTGCAATTTTAATTTGATAATACCCCGAGCACATATCTAAAGTTAAGAAAAATACTACCCTGCAGAGTATCTAGACAGTCCTCTTTGATGGGTAATGTAAAATTGTCTTTAATAGTCCTAATATTAACATCTCTATAGTCTATACACCACCTTAGACTTTTCTCTTTTTTGTGTACCAATACTGGTGCTGAAGCCCATTCAGAAAAACTTTGCCTAATTATGCCTCCTTCTAACATCTTTTCAAGTTGTTTCTCAACTTGTTCAATAAAAATCTGTAGTTTTCGTCTCATTTTGTGTTTAACAGGAGGTGTGTCCCCAGTGTCGATCTTATGAGTAACTTCTGTTATGCATTCCAAATCCATATCATGTTAAAAACATCTTGATATTCAATCAGAGTTTGTTTAAGTTTTGTTTGTTGTTCAACATTAAGTTCTTTTATGGATTTCTTGTACATCTCCTGTAGGAATTCTAGTAACTCTAAATTATCCACTTTCTGTTCCACTGTCGTACGTTGTTTAATGAGAAATTCCTTGTCACCTGCCTGATCTATAATCTCTAAGTAATGTTCAACATTTGCAATACAAACTCATTGTTTAAGTTTAATAAATACATTGGAATCATTAATCAAATGAATAGCGCCTTTATCTCCTTTTCCTATGATGCTGGATACTAGTAAGTTAGGTATTGTCTTATAAGGTTCCAGTATAAACTCCTCGTTTATTGGAGTTTCAGTTGTATTAGAATAACCTTCACAGAGTTTGGTGGTACTGCTATAGACTTTTCTAAAGTAACTCTCATTATTTCATTCCCACCGTTTGTTTCTGCTAATTCTTTCTTAAGATGTTGGTCGCCTATTATCATAGATTGATCAGCTAAATTCAATGTCGCCTTAAGTCCTTCCAAAAAGTCTAAACCTAACAAATCTCCAATTTCTATTTTAACATTTTTACTAATCTGCCTCTAACTTCTTGATCTACTAAGCCTTTTAGCATAATCAATTCTTTGCTTTTTGGTTGGCCTTCTCACCATTCATTCTTCTCAGTCATTCCCAACAACTTACTGATGAGGAAGTAATTACACTAGAAAAGTATGTAACAGAGGATGTTTTAGTTAAAATTACACAGCAGATAAAAGATGATATGAATAAGATGGGTGATAAGATTGTTGATAAGGTAAGAAGACCAGAGATGACATGAATAAAAATTGGATGAGATGAATAAAAAGGTTAGTGTCCAAACACAAATATTGGATTGTTACAAGGATGGTATGCAGAAATTGCTTGAACTCAAAAGTCAAAACTATTTACAATAATTTGCACAATGCAAACAAACTTGGGTACTATGGAACAGAAGATATCTTATCAATTTATTGATAGAATGGATAATTTGATGGAAAACTTAATCAGGTGAAACTTGAACAAGACGATAGAAGTAATAAAATAGAAGCATTGGTTAAATCTTATAAAACATGAGATAACCAGGCATAAATCGGCTGTTCATACTATATTGAGTACCCATATAGACAAGATGAAATGTGAAGTCTCTACGTAAGCAAAGAAATCGGAGGACCAACACACATCACTATTAAAGATACAACAAAAACAGTAGCAAGACAAGACTCTCTCTTTTTTATCCTTTAACCCAGAGTAATACAGACATAGGCAAAACAGTAAAACTGCGGAACCAGTACAGCAAGGGGAAGCCAAAGTAGAGAAAACAGTAGATAGTTCAAATTAATCAAACGAATTTAAACCAACACTAGAAATAACAGACAAATGGAGTAAAGACCACATTGCTGTCAGACAGAAAATTCCAACGACAGGACATGCAAGTACGCCAAATCCGATGAAGACAGTTTATACAATGCCTGCCTTTTCAGCTGATCTGTCAAATATTGACCATACTGGTTATCAAAGAGGAACTTATAAAGCTATCACTGGGATTGATGTCTCTAAAGCAAAAAGAATAGGGAACTTTGGAAAAGAGAGAGGAATTTTAAACATGAAAGATTTAGTTTCTGCTAAAGAATTAGATGAAAGTCATTTTCAACAGCGCAACGGTATCCTTTCTTTTGGTGGATCGTTGAATAAGTGTGCTTCTAGTCTTTTTCATCAGGTCTCTCAGAAGTCTCCAGGATCATCCCGGAGGTTTCCATAACAAATCCCATTGGTCATCCAACATCGGGAAACATCGTTAACCAGCTATCGGCCTTCTTCGGAATAACCCGTTGCCTCATCCATTGGCACCTCAGTTTCATATGTTATGAATATTATTTTGGTATTTTGTTCAGAGGGTCATACCTTTACAGAAAGGTAATAAAACAGTTGTCATAACAGCCATGCTGTTAAATTAACGTTGTCTTCTGGGCCATTCTTTGGCTTCTTATATTTTGACTTTGTGTTCAAAAACTAGTAGCATTAAATTGGGGTTTATAAAACGGCTTGAAAACTAATTTACTAAAATTATTCTATGGATTTTAGTACCACTTCCTCACCAAATCAGAATCATGTTGGTTTGTAAATAAGATGTTTATTTATCATTGTTATTTACCAAGTTAATATCATAATTTAAAATCTTAATATGTAAAACCGTAAGACCATCAAGGCTGGCTTATACTCATCCACCATATAATCCGGTTGAGTTTTGGCTTTGTCCTCCAAGATTTATGTGATTGGTTTTGGTTTTGTGTTTATATGACACTTGTCACCAAAGAGTGACAAACTGTCCAGGGCAAGGATGTTGAGATATTTTTAGAACCTGGTGGTTGGATGATTACTGGTTGTTACGATAGAATCGGGTTTCAACTGATATTTGATGTCAAGCCAGTCCAGATTGATGATAATATTCGGATACGTTTGAAGCAAAAGAATAAGTAAATTTTAAAAAATCGAAATTTTTAGTAAAAGGAGAGGAGGATCCAAAGGGTCACCATATGGTATCCTGTCCACGAGTACCTGTGCTCTGAAACTGCTAGACCAATACGTTTCTCGTTCTTAAACCACTGAGCAAATAGGAACCAAACATCTGGGGAATGGTCTTTGGGTCAACATCTTCCAAAATAATATCCGGCATTCCTTTCTGTCAACCAAGGTGGCCTCTATATTCAAAACCAGAGTCCATAGATTCTTTTCAATTCTTTTTTTCTACGGAATTAAATTCGAATGTAATTGTCCTCAGGTGGTCACCCTTAGGATCTTATCTGGCATGCTCACATACCAACATAATCGTACGAAGCTGAACGGATATTGAGCATTAGGTCTTATGGAAATACAATTAGCCCAAGCCGAAATAAGTTAAACAAATTACCATATGAAGAATCTAATTGTATTTTTTTGTCTTCAACTACTGGGTGAATGGATACCATACTCAGGTATATTGTTTTGATTGGTCCTCTTATAGTCTTAATTTCAGCATTTCATTATTGACAACAACTGTGCTTATCATTACCTATTCGAGATTGAGTCTCTGTTAAGCGAAACGGGCTCATAAGTGCCACTTGTATATGTTTTGTTTACTTACTTTTCACTAACTCTTGCCGTATTATCTTTGTACTAAAATAATATTAACGAAATAACATCATTAATTTATTTTCTTGATACTACCTGTTTTGTGAAGCATTCCAAGCCTATATTCTTTTTATCGTTTAGTTTGTTTAGAATTTATCATGTCTCTTTGGACTATTTGGTGATAAGTCGACCCCGTGCACATTTGATATTTTGCATGTGTATTCTACACTGTACTATAAGTATGCGACGAGATTTTGTGAGGGAATTTGAGGTTTCATAAACTACATTGCATTTTTGCGAAGATTTCAACTTAGCAAATCGACGGTTGCCCTAAACATTTATGAAACTTGAGAATAAATAATTTCTCCAAAATTCCACGTATATTTTGACATTATGCTACACGACACTTCACAGAATTTTGGGGTCACAATCCATGTTAATATCATTTTTTGGAGGCCAAACCTTGTACACAATTTATTATAGCATTTTAAACGTAAATTAAGCCCTCGACATTGAGATGTTGGAATTCTTAATGAACTGTATCCGATTGAATGTGAAATTTCATGCTCGTTAACATTGGTTATAAAATTGTGTCAAATTTCCCCAACAAACTGGAATGGTCAGTTGTACAAAATATGGTTTCTATCGATGGGATAATTATAAATAAAATTGAGTTTTCTGTGTGGTATGCCAAAATATGTCCCAAGGTTTGAAGGTATAACGCACGACCCGTAGGGGAGTGCATTATGCCTTCTAAGCTTGGGACATATTTTGGCATATTACACGGATTACACAATATTATTGTTATTATTACTCTGAATGTTTACTCCGTTTAGTAATTATCACATGAATTTTCAAAGACCGCCTTACAGGCAATTTACTTTGCATATAACATGGATTAGCAATTAATATGAATTCGCATATTATATCAATACTATTTATCCTTGTTAAAAATATGTAAAAATACTTAAACTGAAATTCTAACGAAAGATTCTGATATAAAGAGTAATAATATAAAATATTAACCAATGTCTTGAAATTTTACCCCGGGTATCTATTGAAAACACATGTGTCTGTAGACACAACGAAGTGGTCAATTATCGGAATCTTATTCATGATAGGTATGGAATATTCATCGCCGTATTTGTGATGATCAAAATAAACCAAGTTTTGTCGGCGTATTTATGAACAAAGTGAGAAAGTATGAAACAATATATTTTATTTATATACAAAAGAGTATAATATAAATATGCACTTTTTTTTAAAAATTAAAAATACTTAATAATTTCTATATTGTATTTACTTGACTAAATTTCGTTTAATCTCAACTTTTTGTCGTATGGCAGAACTAGTCCTGAGTTTTTAAAATTTTCCCGAGGAAATTTTTTGGTTTGGGGCAACAGCGTTTAATGTCGTTTGTTTAAGGGAATTTTTACATTTCGAAGGAAACGTATCAGTTCTGCAGCTGGTAAATAAGCAAATCGCCGAAATTTGATTGTCCAACCATTATGAAAATTTTAGTCTTCGAATAAAGTTTCACTGGATTAAGATATCGATTCTGTGCAGTATTTTACTCTTGAAATTTTTCCCGTTATTGCTATATATGTCAGCATTTATATGCAAATTAGTTGTCAACTTGCCGACCAAAACATAATGGACGGGTTTATTGTCGTTTTATGAATGGAATTTCAAGTGTGAAAGCTACAATGAATAACTCATACGGTTAATCATATGTTTAAGTCAGAAACTATGTCTGGGGACTAAAAACTCATCGTAGTTCTCAGGAAAATTCCTCAGGTAATATCTACTACGATTTACACACGGTTAAAACCATATGAAATTCTTAAGAAATGGGTATTTTTCATAGTTGTTCATATATGACAATCGATTTTTATAAAAAAGAAGAAAATGAACTCGTAAGGTTATTCTTTAAACGATCCATTATTTTTTTTACACCAATACAATACAATTGTATACAATACTCCCCATCAATATTCCTAAATGCATCTTTTTAATCTATGCATGTGGTTGACATTTACCCCGTATCTTTCATTTTCCATATTCATAGACGAATTTTAAGGATGGTTGTATTTGTGACAAAACATGTAACAAAAGGCTTAGAAATACATGAATAAAACATTAGAGGAAGTATTTTTAAACATTTTTGAATGATATCACAAATTATATATGCTTTGCGAAACGATGCCATTTTGTTTCTGGTCTAGTTAAAATGTACAATCCATTTGACAGCTATGAAAACGGCAAATAAAAGGAATTCGAAGACAATAGGGGTCGGATAGAAATCGTTAAGTCGGAAGACAGACAAGACCAAGGCAAACAAAATGAAAGGATAGAAAAATATATAACACACATCACTATACTGAAAACTAAAGCTGGAGTAACACGAACACTAAAAAAAAAAAAAAAAAAAAAAAAAAAAAAAAAAAAAAAAAAA
>JAULBM010325044.1:0-13315 GCA_032357055.1 Geukensia granosissima | reverse complement strand
TATTAGATCATAAAGTATTGGCACAACATGGTGGAGAACTCCTGGCTGAGTATACAAATGTAGTCACACATCCATATGTGATTGGTATAATTGTCCATGGTAGTAAGGTAAACCATTATTTAAGGATGTTTGCTACTGATGTTAAAAATAATAATATTTTTAAAAGCTTATGATTGTCTTTTAGTTCTATTAAATTGGAAAAAAAATAAGCAGAAAAATTTTAAAAGTCATCCGGCCCTTTTTTAATTATATAAGCATTTGAAAACCTGGCATGAAAAATGATTTCTCTTGTTTTTTCATAGGTTTTACCTTGGTAGTTTCTGTCCATAAAAAACCCAAGTAGAAATAACAAGAATTTCATAAAAACTTCTAAGATGAATTCCTCTATTGTGATTAATGAAATGCTAAAAATAAAAAAGGAGGTCACTATGCAAAAAATATTCATGCTTTGAAATGGATAAAACTAGAGGAGTTCCAAAATCTGACTAAATGGTTGAACACGGGCAGTAAACATCCTTAAAGTCACCTTATAGAGGGTCAACATGTGAAATTGCAATTGTCCTTATGTTTGTTATTGTTTTCTGTAAGATTTCACATTTCTGACATCTCTTTCAGAAGAAGAACGACTTATAAACACATTTTATGGCCATTTTGTTCTTTAAATTATTATGACACAGTCCAATAATCATTTTTAGTTTGTTTTAACTATAACTACTGCAAATGTAGTAATATCGTCATTTTATTAGTTTTTGCTTTCTTAATGGTTTTTACATCTGACAAGGTGTCTAACATGAGTAAAGATCAAAATTCATATTATATTTTAGCAACCATTTATTTATAATGTAAAATGTAATAATGTATATTAGAAAAAAAGTTATTTGCAACAAATGAAATATTGTATGTTTATTTAGATCTAGAATAAAACGGTTAAAACAAACCTATAAAGGAAAATATGTTGGTTTACAACAATGTGGGTGAATTAAATTTTTCAAAACTTGTTCGACATGGATTAGTGATGATGTCATTCATCATCAGTTCAACATCAGATTTCTTGATTTTGTAAGCCGGATTTTTCAACGCAAAATTTAGGCTAATAGATTAGCGATGGTCGGTATGGCGGGCGGCGTCCACAATTAGGTTAAAGTTTTGGTTAAAGATCACAAGAAGCGATTTTAAACTACGATTTTAAGACAGAAAATTAAAAGAATCATTCATTCTGAGAATAATTACGGAAAACGTATTATTAAATTTTGTGCGTGTAGCCTACCCGAGATCGTTAAAAAAAATACCCGATCGAGGAGATCGCATGACTTACTTCCCCTTAATTAACTCTTTTGCTGACGTCACTCGTGCCCGCGGTTATTATTGTTTACATTCGCCTACTGACTGTTCAACTAGAAAAGAGCGAAAAACTACCATGGATCACTTTTCTTATGAAAGTGAATGTGATGAAATGCCAGATTTAACTTCTGCAAACTCCGTGGTGCAACCGTATCAATATGAACCACTAAAGAAACCAGAAAATGGAGAGGACGCCGAGGATGAGAACACCGACAGTTCTGGAGAGTCCGTTGAGGACGCTTTAGATGAAATGTCTTTAGAAATGGACCAATCTAGTCAGGAAGATAATCCAGCTGATGATGTTTCATTATGGTAATTATTGAGTATCAAACATTGATTAATCCAGCTGATAATGTTTCATTATGATAATTATTGAATATCAAACATTGATTAAAAATAAGAGATAATTCATACCCCACGGCAAATTTCGCCGTTTTCATTCTACCCGATTTCTATCGAATGGTTATGATGCAAGTCATATCATCAGTTCTTAATATGAAGAAAAAATAATTGGTCTGGTTATACTGGTTATGACTTCCTTTTTATTGTAACGAAAGTGCCAATCCTTTTTACACATGTAGCTTGTTTGAGTTGTGAATTGAGTTTTCTGAAATAATGAAATATCATAGGCTGCCTAATAATTTTCTTAAAAAGTGCCAGATAATTCAAAATCTTGAACTAATGAAATATTTTTAATACTACCTACAATTTACCATGTCTAAACTGAAATCTGACAAATATGGAACTGGAAATGAAAATGAGCAATAATGCAGGAACCGGTTACCTTTTTGGACCAGTTTATTTTATTTCCTGTTTTTATGGGATTCACAATATGCCTGTTTATATCAACTATTGACTGGCCAGCTAGGGAATAAAGCATATAATACAATTTTGTATGTTGCAGAAATTAATCTAAAACTGCCAAAAAACATTTCTCAGTGTGTAGGATGTCCCATTTTTATTTGTTGTATATATGTAATGAATGTGTGTCATTATGTTTCAGGTGCACATGTGGTCGGTGTACGACAATGCCAACACGTCGTGAATGCAAATGCTGTCAAGACACAAATATTGTTGATGCCAAAATAGAGGAGGCAGGCCTTGACTGCATAACACAACATGAGGGGTTTCAAGTGTACTGCCTTAATGAACATATACTGGAAACCTCCTTTTATGAGTTTCGGCAGGAAAATGGACCACTTGATCAACAGCAGCCAATTCATGAGTAAGTTTTATGATCAAGCTTCTGTAGTTTTCCTATATTAAAGTTAACATCTCTTTTACCTACAGTGCACTTGTATATATAACACAGGTTAAAGAAACAGCAATAAAAGTTTACAAAGTTATGCACTGCATGCAACAAACATGTACATACATGTATGAAAGCTTATTTTTGGCTTTTTTCCTACCATATCTTATTTTTTTGTTACAGGCTTTACAGATACCTAGCATACAGAATATTTGTGAGGTGGATTTTTCAAATATTAGGGAAAAGAAACAGACGAATTTTGCCATCTTGTGTTGCGAAAGCCATAAGAGACAAATTTCCCTCACAGCAGTACTGTGGATTTAAATATCCATCTTTAAATTAAAGAATAAAAGATGTGTAAGGTTTTATTTGTTTTATTATTCCAGGTTGAAACGGGACTTGTGGCTTTGTACAACAGCTTCTTTAGGTTGTTTTGGTGTACTTTGGCTGATTGGTAATGGCCTGTCCTTGTCGCATCGTTTTCTATCATCAATTGCTTCTGAATAGCTTGAGAACAGTTCTCGTCTTACTAGAAGGTCGTCAAACAGTTCATCTACGTAACCTGTTGATGTTGAATTAAAAAATAAATCAATTGACAAAAAACAAAGTATTCTCCATCATAGTAAGGTCTTTCTGAACCCTGCCATCTATATAATTTAACCAACCAATTTTATGTACATGAATAATCTACACTGGATCATATGAAAATACCAATTAAATTTTCACTTAGAATTGTCCAACCAATAACAAGTAAATATTGAGAAAACAAAACTTGGTAACTGTTCATGTGTAACCTGATCATATGAGAGTAAAATTTGCAAGTTACCAGCATTTTATTGTTGTTTTTCATCTAAATCACTGACATGTCATTAGTTTTGAATTTGACCGTGTTGACACAGTTGGAGTACAACTAATAATTAAAAGGCACTTGACAATGACTGGTATTTGTACTAATGAAATTTTTAAACTTACTGAATGTCTGTTTGGTCTTCACAGGCTTTGCCACACCATCCCCTTTCCTAGCCTTTGGGAAAGACACTCTATATTGTGCCTCACCACCAGCAGTCACTGCTTGGGACCGCCCTGCATTTTCATTGAAGTGTTATCCGGCAAGGAAGAGTCTAAAAGTAATTATTGCACAATATTTGTTATGGCTCAAATTTGTCAATTTGTACAAAAGAATATAAATTGACAGTAAGATTAAAAACAGAAAAAGGACTCACAAATACATGTATATAAAAACCATAGGTAATGTAAATGTTGAAGTTTTATTATCTACAAGAAGTTAAATAAGACAATAGAATGATCATATGATCATGAATCAAAATGCATGTAAATGATGTACTCAATTAACATACCTTGCCTCCATCTGAGCATGGAAAAAATGAACAGCTTTAGGTGCAAAAAAACACACAACTCTGTGGAATGCCTCAAGACTAGAAGTTTGTTCTGCAGGTGACAGCTTTTTGATATCTGTTGATAACAGTCGTCCTTTCACAATCTTCTCCAGTTCACAGTATGCTTTTGAACCTGAAGTAAAATAATATTATCTATCACAATGTACATGTACAATACAGTAGAACCTAATACAATGATACCAAAAAATATCCATGGCTTAGTACTGGAGATTTTGTTCAGTGTACACATACAGGTTAAATTATACAGCGCAATTAAAATTAACATACTTATTTTGATCACTGGTCACTTTAAACAGGTTTAAGCTTTTGCATGTACAACAAGTATTTGTTCATACCCTTTTTTATCCATTCCCGTTCTTCCAAATCTCCATGTTCACACTTAGGAAACTTATCTCCATGTCCTTCATGAATATTTGCTACATGGTTTAGGATGGAAAACCACTTCTGCTGAACCATTTCCCCATCACCATCACTGGTTGCAGCACACCAATACATGTGATTAGAAATAGACCTGGCCCATCTCCCAACAATTTCACAACCCTTCTTTTTACCAATGGCCTCCAATTTTTTATACACTCCTGCAAGTAAATGATGATACAATTGAATATCATTTTAGTGTGTTTGAAAAGGAGGGATATTGATATTGTTAACTACATAAAAATTTATAGTAAATAACCAGCATGACCTGCAAAAAAAAAATGCTCATGACTATCCGATTGATTGAGAAAATGTTGCTTAATGCCACTTCTGCAATATTTAAACCATATCATGGCAGTAACACACATATATTTCAATAATATAAATCTGATTGATGTAATTTATTGAAGATTAAATAAGTGAAACACAATAATACTGTTGCCTTCCTGTTCAGAAAAATTACCTTTAGCTACATGCCACACATCAAACATATGATTAATTTCTGGGTGATGGTCTTTTAAAAACTTCTTTATCTGACTATGTCTGTCTGTTACCAAGGATTTCACTTCCAGGTTTTCTTCAGAAACGAATGCAAAGCAACGTTTTAATCCTTCTAACTCCATAGCATGGGAATTTTTTACCTCATTACTCTGAAAGAATAAATGAACATAGGTAATAAGGTTGATAATTATGTAACCTTTCAAACTTTATTTTTACAACCTCCCTAAAATGTATATATCAATTATAATACACACATGTTTAAGGAAAACCAAAACAAAACTTATATAAAGAATTAAAAATCTTACATTTAGAAAAAGATGTAAATTAAGAAGTATGATATTGCAGGTAATATTTAATTAAATGTTTGTATGTGTGTGTACCTGCACTAGCTGAATATCCAAAATTGTTCCTCTGGCAAGATCTATGATGCTGTATGATCCATATTTGGCTGTATGCCCAGGAGAACAACAACGTGCATCACCTCCTAGTTTCAATGGTTCCCCAGTATTCTGGATCTCTGTAACCATATTCCTCTGTCGTGAATCCCATACAGAATTTATGACTGGCACCAAGTATGGATTCTGGATTGAAGAATAAGTTCTGTCACTAAAACACTGGATACTGCAAAACTTAAACACATTTAGCATTGTTGTCGGACTTGAACCTGCAAACATTATGGCCCCAGCTAAAATAATGTTTCCCAGTGGCATTGTGCCAGACATTGGTTGACTATACCACCTTTCAATATTATAACAGTTGCAGGTCAGGTTAACCACAAGACCAGTGCCAACTACTGTTTTTCGTGCTATTTTATTAAGTCCACAGTAAATGCACTCTCTGCATAACAACAAATCCAGCTGTGATTCAAAAACTATAAATTTCCGTTCCTTGTTCTCTGGTAAATTCTCTTGTCTGGAGTGTACTCCATCATCATCAGACTGTAAGTGTGGGACCCAGTCTGGATCCTTATCCATATTGTCAGAGGGCTCATCACTTGTATTGATTTCAACTGATGGACTCCTATAACGTAGCACATTACAAGTGACTTCGGTCTGCACTCCAATATCAACTGTACTGACATTTGTTTGACAACCAAAGTTCTTGTATACCTGTATAAAATACATTTAAAAATTTGATTAAAGTTGACCCATTCATTTCATTTACTTTTCATGATTCAACATCAATCTTATAACTTTTTTTATTATTTAAACATGTAAAGGGATAATAACTTATATGGACATCATCCAAACTTTAAATATGATACTCCTTTTTAAGATCTTTTTTTTTCTTAAACCGACACCATAAGGCAAGCTGTATTAGCCCCCCCCCCCTATCCAGAATATATTCTGTCATAAGTTATAAATGTACTTACAACATGTATGGTTTGACAATAAGCATTATATGTTTTGGGTTCATCTGACACTTTAACTGTTGACTTTGGGAGATGCCTGTCACTCTGAATAACTGTATTGACTGCTGTCAAATCACTACACTGCACATGTTCAGCATGGGGGGCACTGTTTATGGAAGAAGGTCCTGGTGTTTCATTGGAATATTCATCAAGTGCTTGCCTTAGTGTCTGAAAACAAGATAACGATTACTGTAGATGAAAAACTAATAATGAATGACACCAGGCACATATATATCACATGTATCTATGTCTCTGATGATATAAGTAAACAAAATATTCATGTATTGTATTGAGATTGATCTACTTGGTCCCAACAAGAAATTGATGAAACATAGGATAAATCAAATGCCAGAATACATGTAAAACCAACTATAATCCTAACTAATATATTTAATAATTTCTTGGGATGTATATAAGTAACAGTGGCAAATATTTATACAAAAATATACTTTATGGAATTTGATGTAAAAAATGTAAAAAAAATACATAATTTTCAAAGTAATTTTTGTCTGCAAAATTATGCATATTCTCAATAACATTTTTTCAGTTAATTTTGACCTGCAGATGGATTGTTTGTTAATACCACCCTGAAGTCCATACAAAATACCCCTAAGACACTAAGTCTAATTATTTACACATTTCCCAGTTGCATTATCACCAATTAAATCCAGATAACACACATCATTACCATGATGACACTGTTTGATACTTATCATTACATATCATAACCAATTTAAAACCAGCTGGGACTGACCTGCTTAAAAACTCTGGAAACAATGGTTCCATTATAAACTTAACAAAACCAAAATGAAAAGAGAATAAATAAATTTTAATTCAATATCTGAAAACTCAAAAATTTTTACCTCAATTCGCTGTCTTTTTGCTACCGCTCCTGACTGTCTTATTTTTCTCTTTGTCGGTTCTTCGCCCTCCGTTTGTTTTTCTTTAGCAAAGTTAAACAATGTTGGTTCTGCCGTTGGTTTTAACTGCAACATTTTCACTTTATATCCGACTGACATTGCTAATATCGGGTCAACAACAAACTGGTCATTTGTGAAATGTTTTGCACAAAGTTGGGACGTGCTACTTGGCACAAAGTCCTTTCGTTTAACTTTCGCCGTCCATGCCTTTCTCCGCTTTTCATCCTTTGGAAACTCAAACATCCCAATACCTTGGCCTGACCTGGTGTTACAATTAATCGCTACACAATACACCATTTCACAGTTCGCTTATTTTCACAGGTAACAAGTTGTTTACAATGTGAATTGGAAAGTAAAGGACACATGTGACGTCACTGAGGAAGGGAGATAAGCGAGGCCAAAAATTACGCGGGAAATTTCGATCTATTTTAAAACGGGTATAGACAGTTAGTCTGCAATGATATCGTGGTTATAGGTACATTTTTGCATTTTAACACAATAATTGAACTCATAATCATTCAATTCATAATTCATAATTCATTAGGAAAATCTCTTCTTGTGATCTTTAAGTGAGGTTTCCAGGGTGTTCTAGAACCTTCACCAAACTCTTATAAACTCTTATATGATATTTATTTTATAAACTAATTGGCTATTAATGTTTGATTATAAAGATTTGTTTCTAATTTTAGTCATTTCCAACACCACTGTGTTTTAACAAAGAGAAGACAGGCTTTGAAGTGGTCACAGATGCTAGGAAAGAAATTGGAAAACAGATTAAAGCCGCCATAAGGTCACAAAAGAAACCATCTAAGATCTACCGAGTTGTCAAAATGCATAGTTTTATAGATATACCATTAATACCCATCATTGAACCAGAAGGCCCTGATCATATAGAAATCAACACAAACTATACAGTAACTGTAAGTCAACTAAAGATATCTCATCAAAATATAGATATACCATGAATTCCCATTGTTGAACCAGAAGGGTCGGATCAAATAGAAATCAACACAAACTACACAGTAGCTGTAAGCCAACTAAAGATATCCCCTTAATATAGATATACCATTAAAATTTGTTGGATAAGATATCTGTAACTAGTCATTAACTATCAGATATTTCTCAATAAATATAGTTTTCTATAGATACCAGTGTCCCAGTTACTACAAAAATCAACACAAACATCTTCCAGCATCAAATTTTACTTTGTGGTGAAGTCTGAAGAAGGTGACACCATCAACACAGATGTTCAACCTAGTCAAATAGTTTTGTACATTATGAGTTCCTATGGTAACAGAAAGTCTTTATTATAAAGCTTCCTTATTCAACCCCCCTTCCTGACTACCCTGATGTTTTATCAGCAATTTGAAAGTAAGGGAGTGTTGGTCCTTACCACACAAATCACTCATTTTTTTTTTTTTTACATTTAGAAAGAATATCTCTCAATAAGCTGTTTTATCCCTAGAAAACACTGTGAACAATCTTATTTAAAGCTAAGAATTGTTGACCTTTTGAATTTGGTAGTTGGCAGTTTTAATACGTTGTTTGCATAGTAAAAATTTTAGCAGTGCTTTTTGTGATTATCTAAATATGACAGAATTAAAAAAATAAATAGTTTGAAATGATTATTTCACACGATGTTGGCAATATCTAATTAATGTACTCCAAAAATAAACATACAATGTCTCTGCATTTACAGGACATTGGCATTATATCTTACCATTGTCGGTATTGCCTTCCATTCATACATCTGTTCCATCAATTTTTGTCAAAAATTTGTTTGTTTGTGTATGTTGGACTGATGAAGCTTTATCAGAGTGAGTTGTAACATGTCTCATTGGTTTACTTCATGTTTGCTGAGACATTGATTAAATCCCCATTATCTGGCAAGCACATCTGTGTCTAATGGACAATTTTTCTCATTTTTATTTAATCTTTAGTAATTTAATAATTTTTTTTTCAGACCCTAAATAAAGAACAAGGAATACATTGGGTAAAAGAACGTAGGATGCCAGCATTTCTAGAAAGTGATCTATATATGGAGTATCGTTTGGCAAATCTTGTGTCCCAGGCCAAAATTACAGGGGACCAAGGTGAATATGTACTAATGAGGGTCGATTTTAAACCAAAGGTTCATAAACACAAAAAGAAAGCTGTTGAAGAAGAGGTACAAGTCGATCCGAAAGAACAGATGATGAAAGAGATGTATGTCTGCATGGGATCAGCTTCTACAACTGATACAGAGGCTTGGTTTTCTGCTGCTACCATGGCAACAGAAACAAGTGTCACTTCATCAACACATTTACGACCAAGAAGTGCTGAAATAGTTAAACGTCCAAACAGTGCACGTCCAGTCAGTGCATATAGTTCAGTTGATAGTTATAAACGAACTGAAAGTGCATTAGGGTCATCTGTCAGAAGTTCATCATATAAAAGTTATAGCAATAACCAGAATTCATTTGATAGTGATGATGTTTATTCTAGTAAATTATTTGCTGTGGACGGAAAACCTATGACGCCTCGACCTACTGATTCTGTTTGTGTTGTAACTGAGGATTTCAAGGACAAATGTAGTCGACCTTTTAGTAGCACTGTATACTGTACACCAAAACTGGACACTAGTGACACAGAATCAGGATTAGATCTCGGAGATGACACAGACTCTGTCGATTCTAAAGACAAAGAAGATGAACATGTGGACATTGTACAAAATGAGGGCAAACTATCACAAAGGAAGGGAAGTTCTGACAGTATCGTGTTTAAAAACATTGACGATATAGGTACAGCAATTGTAGGAGCTGTCTTAAAAAGAACCTTATCTTCTATATTAAACGTTAGTGATGACGAACTTCCCACAGAGATTTTAGAAAAAATTCCTGGTAAAGATCTTTGTAGGAATTTATCAATGGATAATTTAGATAAAATTTCTTTACAAGAAGAAGTGCAATTATCAGAGGAAGATAGAGAAGTATCAAAAGTGACAGAAGAAATTCCTTCTGATGATGAGAAAAATAATGAAGAAAGTGATGCAGATTCATTACTGGACAGTGAAGAAGACTATGAAGAGACAGACATGTTCTTCAGAAAACATAAATCAAAGACTTACAAATTGACTAATAAGAAAGGAATTGAAAAGTTTAAAAAATTTCTGACTGGCACTCTAGGAGAACGACACTGGAATCTGTGGTTGGATATAGATAAAACTAGGTTCATGTTAGACGAACAAGCTGTTCATAGGTATGTACCAGTAGATACTAAGTTATTCTTAGACTAGTGTTTATTGAAGTACTGGGATATCAAAATTTCTGTCTTTCCTGATTGATTTGATAGGAAAGACATACATGAGGATAAAGAAGGGAGGGTGAAATAAAAAAAGGTGGAAATGGATTACGTCTGCTGATGACTACTGCAGGTGACACCGCTATAATGTTATTGTTTTGTGACTACATTGTGTGGGAAAATCCATGCACTAGGAACAATTCTTAAACATGCACCAACTGATTGATTTTACCAGAAAATCTGACCTTACAAAGCAAAAAGACCTAATAGTGTAGTAGTGACACCAAACAGTAGTCATTGGTGGGTATAATCCATTTATCAAGGAATGTTAAAAACTGGTATTCAAAGGAGAAAATATTCCTCATTATGATTTTTAATAAGAAAGATTTTCATATGTAGAAAAGTCTAGTCATGTTAAAACTTTCAGATATTATTACAGGTTGTTTTTATGTAAACATGCCACCCACTGTCTGAATTTAACATAAATAAAAGTTGAATAGGCTTGAATGAAGCCCAGTTTGGCAATTATATCTCCATAGGTTGAACGTCAATAACATAACTTTAAAGGTCAATATATATCAGTGGTCCTTTATACCAAATATCTTATATGTTGGCTATTTAAAAGGAAATTCAAGTCCAATTCATACACAGAATGTAGTCTTATTGATCAGCTCAACAGGGACCAAATATTAATAAGACATCTTTTATTAGTTTGTGAAAAAAATATCAGCTTTCTTGTAAAAAAGTCATGAACTGCCATGTAAAGTCAGTGTGAGGTTCTTATTGTTTCAGTAGAAATGTTGATATGGCATGTACTTACACATTATGTTAATATTAAATATTCCCTCATACCAAGTTTTATGTTCCAATGTGGGAGAAACTTAAACTTTCAATTTATGTTTAGGCAATTAAAATACAGTGTGATTTTGTAGTGTAATTTTTAATCTAGGATCTTTAAATAACACCACCTCTTTAATATACTTTTCTAATTAAAGCCTGTTTAAAGTTTATACCTATACCTTGTCTGTGATCTTTTTCTAGCTGTTGATAGTTTACTTATTGAATAAGCTTTTATCTCCTTTTATATGCAGTATATAGTGATCAAGGTGTCTTTCCTTTCATCTTTTCACCCATTCCTTTTTGTCCATTCCTGGTGAATTCCACTAAATTGCTTAATTATTGTAATTGTGCATCTCCTATTTAGATTTGTGTCTCAAATGATTTTCTCCCCTGAGGGCAGCAGTGAAATAGAAATAGGCTGTTCAGTCACTCTGCCTGCAGGTAGTATCTTCTAACACGGCATCCATAATTTCGAGTTGGATGTATAAATACTGTGCTGGGGAAAGAATTGTCACTAGGTATCTCCATTCTGGAGGCATAAGTCCTGTAAAAGGGGTGTGCTTGGTTATGTGAGATATACCGGTATAAATTTGCTATCTGTCCAAATACAATCCATTAAACAACGAACAACATAGAACAAACACAAACACCTAGGTAACCTTAATTTATATAGAAACAAACGCATGCATTAACAAACACCTAGGTAGTCAGAATTGTACAATGGACAAAATTTATTGTTGATTATTTTTTCAGGCATTTGCAAGAAATGAGGCAGAAATATTTCATACCTGGTTCACTATTTGAGTTGACAACAGAACAGAAAACCAACTTGGAATTAACCAAACCCTCGTCCTGGACTAAGGAACATTTATTAGACATACAGAATAAGATAGCAGAACCTTTAGTCCTGTACTGGTAGGTGTTAATGATATACTTGTAAATTATAAAACCTTTGCCTTTGACCTTTGAAACATTTGCTGAACATTCAAAATAAAATGGCTGAGCTGTTAGTTCAATAGAGGAAGGTCTAATATTACTGAATCCTCAGCCTTGACCATGGAACATTCATTATATATACAGAATAAGCTGATATATAAAAATAGGAGATGTGGCATGATTGTCCATGAGACAGCCACCCACCAAATAACAGGCAGATCTTAACTTCTACAGGTCCCATTATGGCCTTCAACAATGAACCAGAGTCCATAGTTAGTTAGGTACTACTGTAATGTTAATGACATATTATATCTTAATCCTTGTATTGGAACAAAGAATATCTATGTTGTAAGTTTTTAGTTAAATTGTGTATTTCTAGATACAGGGAACTAGTATTCCTTCTGAAGCATTCATGGCTTTATAATACATGTACATTTTGTGCACAATGGGAAACCCTTAAAAAATCATGGGATTTCCAGTCACGAAAATCCTATAAACTACTAGAACTAGAACTAGAAATTATGATATTCATTAAATATTGTAATGGTGTATTATGGGAAACACCAATAGGCTTATCAAATTATGTTAAAATGATGTACAGGGTATTTGTTGACAATTTTAGATAACTTCTACTTGTCAACAACTTATATTGGATGGATATTTTCAGGGCCCCAAGATTCCTGTTGACACAGCTTAGGACCACAGATCCAGAGAAGCATGCCATGTACCAAAACCTAAAACATCTGAAAGCCAAAACCGACGCCTACCCTATCAGACCAACAGCCAAATTATTGCCACTCAGACCAAAGTCATGTTTCCCACGGTTCAGACAAACTCTGTCCGTAGAGGTCAGTACTTATTTTCTACAGCACAGAATTATTGAATTTAGTTTCTTTATTTCATAGTTCATAGATCTTTTAATTTTATTGTTTGTTTGTTTGATTGGGGTTTAACGCCACTTTCAACAATATTTCAGTCATATTGCGGTGGTCAGTTTTACTGG
>JAULBM010325033.1:0-13316 GCA_032357055.1 Geukensia granosissima | reverse complement strand
TGAATCGTGTGCGTGTGGTTGGGAACCTTAATTTAACGTTCCAGTGGGTGTATATGAAAATCGATGTATAACCACAGCAGATACGAATATCAAACTTTTCATCGTCTTGTACCACATGTACCATTACATGTGTTGTTAGTATACTGAATTTTGTAATTAAGGCATTACCTTTAATTTTTGTGCTGAAAAGATTAATTCTGAGTACGTTCAATTAACCTTTCTGATAAATCGAGTATATTTTAACATAAGTTATTCAAAGTCTGTCAAAAACATCATGAAGGTTAAATGCATGTAAATTCATTATTATAAGCTTGAGATATCGAGTGTTGTATTGTTACACTCAGTCTGTGGATTATCAAATAGAATAATAAATATTCTAGCATTTCTTTCTCAATATCATTGATCTCCAAATAGATAAATGTTAGAGATAGCTTAGGTTCGAATTGATTTCACCTTCAAATGTGGTTCTAATCAAAAACCTAAATAACAATTCCCTAAAAAAAAAGAAATTGTGAGTCGGAAGTTTGTTAAACTATGTACGCATCTTTTAGATATTCATTCAGACAGTTAAATAGAATTGCGTTTTTTTTTCATATCAGATGAGTTGACAATTAAACTGCAATTTTAGGTAGTCTCCTCATTCTGATAAGGATTGACAAAAAATAATATTTTGATAAGAACCAGAGGCAGTATACAGGCACTTGAATTCAGATAAGGAAATAAAAACTAACATGATATCCTTGGGGTCTGGATGACACGGTTTTCAACAAACTATTAATATATCCTTGTGTTTTTCTTTAACCAAGATGTATAACCCTATACAAGTTTAAAGTTTAATTCATATTTTGTAATACTTTATTAACAAAAAGTGACAATTCAACAACGGTAAAAATTACAAAACTTCAAAATAACTTTAAAATTGCAACAGGTAGTTCAGACGTCACATTGACCTTTACCTTTGAAATCTCTCCTCATATCCATAACAATTTAGATCCCCTGCCTAAAATATTGTCGACTTGCGATTGAGCAAAGTTTATAATGCTCTCTCTCTCTCTCTCTCTCTCTCTCAGTTTCTTTCTGGTCTTTACTTACAAAAAACATATCATGGGACAAAATAAATTAAACTATCTTTACAATACCAGCATTTAAACACAATCTTTATAATCACCGGTTAAAATAATAACAATAGGATTGCGAAGTATGAAGCGGTTAATGTTGGTTTAAAACTGAACTGATTGTCGGAGCTTCGGTGAACAGCTTAGCCAGTGCTGGGACTTGAAACACATATGATAATAAAATAAATGTATGCAGATTCTTAAAAGTAATGTGCAAAGCACATGATTGAAATGATGCATCATTATCAGATTTAAAAAACAAAATTGAAAATAATAGAAGATTGTTCCTTATTGCATTTTATTACCAAGCACGTTAATGTGATAATTTATAGGGGTATTTGCATAACGGTTTTATTGGTAATGTACATTTCGGTTTTAATTTTATTGAGAAAATGTGTGTTTGGAAATATATTTTTCCATTTGCGTTTGTTTGTATGATTCAAAGTATCTTACAACAATATACACGTAAGTTTTTATTTTGTAAAAGTAGCGTTCATTACATTTATGTAGATTTGTTTTTTTTTTCTGAAACGTTAGACCAAATTCTATAACTTAATTTTTATTTGTTCATTATCTTCAAGATTTATTAAAAAATTTTATTAATACGACTATTTCTGAAACTCGGTCTTATCAAGGATCATCAAATATTACAATAGACTATCGCGAATAAATTTCACGAATGCATAAAAAAGAGAAGTAAGAGAAATACAGAACAAACACACACACAATTCCATTGAGAATTTGATACCATTTTTTGATAAATGAATATATATAATCTATATTCCCTAATTTAAGCAAATCCAAGACCGCATAATTATCATATTAGTATAGGGAAGCATACAAGGGTTGTTGGATTGGCATTACTATAAATTAAATTCACATGTTACACAGTCATAAGTTGGTACAAAGATTTTAGGCAGCATATGCCATTTTCCGTCGGTAGAATATATGTCGTCACAGAAGACAAACTAAAAAAACCTGCATAGTTGAAATTCAACAAGTTGACTTCTACATGGGAACAGGGACGCTTCATACATGTGCTCCAAAAATTCTTCTTAAGAATTTCAATTTGCAAAATCGAAAGCAATGAAGTTACTTCATTCGATTATTAGTGGAAAAATGTAAAATTAAAAAAATTGTGGAATGTTGAAAGAAAAAAAAAATGTTAAAATTTATATTTCACTTTACTAATATTTTACCATTTTCATCCAAATTATAGGCAATGCCATTTTCTGTGAATATGACCAATATGTAAATCTAAACTGTTCCACGGATTTCATAATTTCAATACAGGAAGTAGTGGTAGTAAATCCTTCGCATCCATGTAAAAATGAATCAAATCGTCAAAATTGTTTGAAGGCTGCGACGAACAACTTCAAAGATAATTGTAATGGACGAAGTCAATGCAACTATCATACAGCTATACTGTTTACAAACAAATGTAACAAAACGCCTAGATATATAGAAATCAAAATTGAGTGTAAGTATGGCAAATGAAGTTTATGTTTTCATGTTATTTCCACTAGATATTTTTGAAATGTTCTTGAAATAGGTAAAGTTGCTATTTACGCTTATTTACATTGTTCAAAGCACGTTTGAATTTTAACCGTATCAGTTTACTTTAAAATATACTGAAACTTAGTTACCTTAAAATCGAAAGGTACTTTGGTAAAACGGATATAAATATCGTCGTCTTATTTGTAGATATCTGGTAAGGGTACGAGTTTCTTTCTTGTTACATTATAAGCATGTGCATATTTTCAGTTCTATATTATTACACTGATATAACTTAGCTGAGTTTTTTTTTCTTGCTGTAGCCTGCATTATATATTACATCCAGACCCCCAAAAAGTTCACCCTTTCATACTTTAGTTCATTAGTTTAACTGGTTATTATTTTGGTCAAGTGTCAGATCCCTACATATTGTGCTGCATCGATAAAATGTATTTGATTACTAGCCATAATCTGCTGAGTAACACAGCTACTAATGACGTTTTCTTTAGACCGACCTACAGTTTTTGAAAAGACTGACGCACGTCAAGTCTTAAATTGCGATTCAGGTATAGGATAAAAACCGGCGATATTAAAATGTTTTTTTTCATACTAGACAACTAGACAAGCCAAGCACTGGTATAATATAATTATATTTGGTGTTGTTTGCATGGAATTTCGGTATTCTGATTTGGCTAAAGACAGTCATGTGACTTTTCATTTCTTCAATGTTACACAAAACCAAAGTGCTTGCTTTCAAGAAAACGTCGTTAATAATGTTATATAAAGAAGAGCGATTGGTAGGCATCTGACAACATAATGTGATTTGAGATTTGTCTTTTGTTTTAAGGATTGTAAGGAAAAATATTTATAAAACAGATGCTTATTTTTGTAGTTTTGTAGGGTTATAAAAGCGTTGACCATACGCAATTTTTTAGTAATATTCGTTCGTTTAAGGCTTATCAACGCCAATGCAACTATAATGAATTTAATTCAAAAATTAATACCCCCGTTAACGTCAGATTGACTCAATTGTTGAATGACTAACAATTTAATATAATTAACCATTTGGATTAACTGTAAATCGAGAAGATTACATCTTTGCTTCCCAGCAATGCTGACAAACGCCTTTTAACATGTTTAAAATCCTACAGATATTCCAACAAGTTTTCTGCCTGAACTTTTTTTTAACCAATTGCTAAAATGGTTTATATAATTTTAAATAGTACAACAATGTAACCAATGTATGTAACCTTGATTTGTAAATGTTATTTGACTATATAAACTTTATTTGTAAATGACTTCGATACCGGTAACTTTTCAGTGTATTTTAAATTGCGAATAAAAACATTCGGATACTTGGAACATCAGGCTTATTCAACCAGAGCTATTAAAAAGAAGTATATCTTAACTAGCTCCACATTTATTCCAAAGTACTATCTAAAGATTATTGAAATGAAAAGTGATCGCAAATTACTTATCTTTTTACTTTTTGATATAAAAAATTCCCAAGAAAATATTAACAAATGATCTGCAGTTTAAATGAAATGAGAAATTGCGGGTATGCCTTATTTGGAATACTGGGCAAAATAATTTTGAAATCCAAACTCATGACCAGTCCATCTTAAATTCTATCTTATATAGTTATACTGCACCAGTTGCAACCAAGATTTTCAACTACAAACACGCGTTGAAGAATCTCAGCATCGCAATAAAAAGTCTAAACCTCAGGACTTCACTGGTGACAGTTCCCCATTAAAATATGATCCTGCCGGCAACGTGATTTCTGGTGACCTGAACATTGTCGAAATAATGTCTGTGCGAAACATGTTTGCCAAAAGGCCAAAGCCTCAATCGAGTAAATTTGAATATCAATATCAAGATCCTTATGGATTCGGTCGTGGATTATGTCAGACATTTGTCGAAGTGCAGATGAGATGAACTACACAACTTTTTCGACTGGGTGAAGGCTGTGAGTTCTTTGATTAAAAAACAAAAGATCCATTAATACACATGCGAAATCGGTCTTCAAAGATCCGAGTGTTGCCAGACATCTCTCTGAACTACATGACAAATATTTTGTCGTCTCCGCCGATAAAGCCATTGGTTTTGTCTTTAAATCATACTACATAGACTGTTTGGTAAAGGAATAAGGTATTGACAGTTCACTTGGCAACCAATTATATACCCCAACGACCCTAACTAAAGCAGAAATCCTTAAAAATCATCGGCCAGTTTTGCCTTCCTTTGGAATTTCATTAAAAAAGAAGAATTCGATCTTCGATTCCCAAAAAACAAAAAATAACGAAGAAAAACGTATAACCAACTTTGACCCAGCAAAATATCCAAAGTCAAAAACATGAAGTATGGTAGATTACTCGGCATAAACTTTGAATGAAATAAAATATTTTAAAAAGAGATAGATTGACCAAATATTATTTTGTCGTATAGGTGAGAAATTGATGAGAAGAAAAATTTGTGGTGATAAACTGGCAGACATACAATGTAGTAGTGGTGAGGGTATAGACTTTAAAGATGTTGTAACCACCAAATATGACAATAGGTGCACCAGATGTACCACACCGGGTTTGAAAACTGAAGTAGAAGGTTTGTGTGATGACAAACAGAAATGCATGACACCGTTTGATGACAGCCCATGCTTGTTTGATCCACGGTTTGCTGACGTTACATATTTGTGTTACAGTGAGTTCTTTTTTTAATGACAGTAATTAAGTTATGCCAGTTCTCCTTATCAAGATAAAATATTAGATTTTGAGGTATTCCTTTTGTAGTACATTTAAAATCGCAACAGCAAATGATACTCTAATTGTCCCCCATATATAGCAAAAGCAGTTTGTCAAATTGGGTTTTTCTGAACATTTGTAAATGAGCGAGCGAGAGCGTGCCAGGTATTCTCGATTTTTTCGGTGATCGAAAATTTCTTTGGTGTACGTTCTGTTCTTTTGGGATCTCTGGATCTGCCAGAAGCATTTCATCTGATCAAGGCTTAGGTGTTTTTATCTAAAGTCTTCGGAACTGACCAAATACGAAATAACCTGTATGTGTGAGTAGACTACAGTCGGTATATTGATATTGCTACCACCTTTGATACGGTAAATAATATCACATACGTAATAAAAACAAAATGCATTTATTCATTAAACACATTTAAATCTTACAAATTTTGAACAATTACATTGATCTTGAACTGAAAATTGATATTTTGTTGTTTGATGCCAGGTAAGTTTAGAACATGTGTAATAGCATATGTTGTGTATATATTTCTTCAAATATATTTCAAGAGAATGTATCTTTTACCCTAATTTTATTAATTTAATTTTTGTCGTCTCGGAATTTTCACGTCTTTTTATGTAGAATATCGGTAAAACATCTAAATAAGTGGTGTCCGCATCGCTCATGGATTGATGTTCGGTTTTAGTTTTTTTTTTTTTTTATTTGTCTCCTATTTCTTCTTGGATTTTTACTCACGCGTCTTGCCTTGTTGTCTATTTTTTTGGATTATTTACTGTAGATGTGCGATCGAGAGCCAGGTGTTCTCGAAGATTTCTTGAGGTTACATTCTATTCTGTGAGATTGACTGGATTTTCCGTTGGCATCTCATTTGACCAAGGCTTAGATCTTGGTTTTTCTGCATTTTTGAGAAATTGAGAATTATTATTTTATGTTGGTTTTCTTTTTTCCAACTTTGTTTTTCCTTTGTAAACTTGTTTGCATTTATTATTTATTTTGAACCGGTATTTGTGCGTGGTTAATTGTCAGCCTCGTCCGTATCGGATAACATCATGTTACTAAAAATTAAATCGAAAACGTCATTGTTCTAGATTGTTGTAGTACAAAATGTATTTAAAATCGTTTTATGGGCTGGAAAAAAAACAAAACAAAAATTGTTCCATTACTTAAACATCTTAAATTGGAGAGTGATATGCCTATATATTGCACTGAAAAGCATTTCATGTCTTTACTTTGTTGAGAAATACTACAGAAAAACAAAAATCACACTTTCCATTAATATTAAAATCAAGTTAACACAACCCATTTAATTTGTATTTTTATTGTGTAAATATGCGTGCAAGTAATTTAAAAACCCGCAAAATCAACCAATGAAAAGTCAACAGTTGTACCTTTTTCGGCATTTGTTCACAATCGTATAAATTACATTGAAAGCATACTTTCTCAAGCGTTTCCATAGAGAAACAAGTTAACAGACACAGGAAATCTGAGAACACGACCAATCTTAAACACGACAAAACCAACACAGGAAACCAAAAATAAGCGCAGACGTAAACAAGGCAAAGTTAACGTTTTCTTATCCCAAAGTAAAACCATTCCTGCAAATGATGTGTAAAAATTACAAAATATAAGGTCTTTTTGGTTCAACCTGCAAAAGTCTTAGTGTTTTTGAAGTAATATATTTAATCTTTGTTTCGTTATTCAGAACAAAAGACGCTAACAACTCAGAGTTCAACAAGTTCAGGTACTTATGCAAAGATATTATGAACAAATAAAGTAATGAGATATAATCTTTAGCTGTTATATTCAAGTTGGTTTTTTAATTAGAACTACAGCGGTGTACTTATTTAGGCAATAATCAAATAGGACATATGGTGTTATATTCTACGAGAGAGCCATCAAAATCGTCTTAATAACATACATCTACAGATTTTCCTAATCAACAATAGACACTTATCAACACCAAAAGACAGGCTTTAAAAGGCACATTAAATATTTGCAAAGTAAAAACTTTTTATGAAAACTCAAGACTTATCTTAACCTGGAACAGTCTTGTAAAAAACGGCATAAATGCAACCAACTCCGAATGATTTCACTTTTGAATTGGACATGACAAATTTAAAGGAGACAGCAAGATGGACTGTCTTCGAATAAGTACTCGCTGTTCCGGATAGCTAGTTCAAAATCCCAACATAAATTGTTAATAAATTTATTGGATTGAGTGTTAAATAACATAGCCAACGATAAGAAGGTATTGTCAAGTGCCCAAAATTAAGGTTCAACAATGTAGAAATGAAAAAAAAAAATATTGGCCAAATTAGTTTCGATGCAAATCATTCAGCAGAATGTCAATGTCGATAATATTCAAAGATTTTATGATAGTTTTATAAAGTTAATCTTTATGTATAATTTTATTCGAGTAACTGATAAGTGCCAGTGGGCTATGTTCGAATCTACCAGGTATTTTTTTGTATGTACGTTTTGGTGTGATATCCCGACTTTGATCAAGTTTCTGAAGATTCACTGAAAGCTGCTTGAAAGACAAAAATTTCGGTCGTTAAAATCGAAAACATCACAGCATTTACGGCAAAAAGAATCTTCTGCTTTATCTAAATAATGAACATTTTACCAGAACAGAAAGCTGTGTTGGAATGTTAGGCTTTGTATTTCGGCTCTAATAATAAATATTTCGACAATCTTTGAAACTTACAGTAAAAACATTTAATTTCCACAATTATTGATGCCTTCCCACAGTTAAAAGTCCCGAAATGTGAAATCATCGTGCTGTTAACAACGTTTAAAACATACATATACCATAAAACCAATTTTTCGTGTACTTTTGTTGACGATATCCATGAAAAAATATATATTTTGGTATATAACCTTTTTCCCATTCTAATATCATTTAAACCGAGAACCGAGAAGATAAGCTCTCTGTAGTATAGTCACGGATTTTACAATTCATTTTGGAACTGTTTATGTGACTTTCCGCGTTATTTTCAGACAATACAAGTCAATTTTTTTTGTTCTACAATCAGTAATTTTTATTGTAATAAATGATGTTTTGAATGAATTTATTGATGTGTGAACTCTGCTGACCCACTCACAAATTTAGTCCGATTGAATTTATATCAAGTTTGTGAATGACAAAACCAGCATTTATTACTTATAATTCCAGTTCATTAGTAAAAGCTACAAGTTTTCTCAAAAAGAGGAACTTTTTTGAAGACGTATTAATTTAGTATTATGACATCATCAAGTTTGGTTTATCGATGTGTTAACTTTTCTGTTGTCATTTTACTGTCTAACAGAAATGCAGCATTTTTACAATATTGGAATTAATAAAGACATTTCACTCACGAGTCAGCTGACACGAACGATTCAGTTTTATCTAGATTTGATGTATTGATCATTGTTTTGAAATAAAAATTTAAATTAAAACAGCAGCAATCGGTTCTAATTCCAACATGGATAACTCACACCCGTGTAAAAACATTCGACGTCTAAGAAGAAATTCTACCACATTTCAATTTATAATATTAACGATAACGTTCGGAGAGTATCGGACACGAGGTTATGTTATCCTATCTAAGATCATAGCTACATTGTCTTTGGAAATTTGCGATGATTGTGTTTTTAAAAGATGTTTTTGATAAGCAAGAAGTATACCTGGGATGATGATATAATTATTGAAGTATTCAATTATTTTATAGGCTTGACCGTTGGTATTACAATCGGTATACTACTTGCCGTTTGTACAGTGATATCAGTCTTGTATTATCTGAGGAAGTGAGTAGTTACATTTAAAAAGAGATATTTTAAATAAACGGATGATAATAGCATTATTTTTAATATATTTCAATTTATATCAGTTTGGAAATAAGGATGATGAACGTCCATCTAGGCGATTTTTGCTGTGCAAATAACCTTAAAAAGAAAAAATTAAATCAACCACCAACTCCAAAATGATTCATTTCAGTATGAAGGAAAAATCAGGTTCATTTTCATATAATGGGGAATGCAAAATAAAAATTAGAAGGTTATAGTCATTTAGTCAATAAACAGTGGTTATTTGTTTTAAATCACAGAAGACACACACTAACAGGTCGTTAGAGCAACCGCTTGTGTCTCTAGTAACATCAAGTCAAATAGGTTTTAAGAGAAATACTTTATTGAAAACCATAGGCAATACACATTCGGATTGTTCAGTGTTATTAACTGAAAAAAATCAATTTAAACGTTTTCAAAGCAACATCAAAAACCTTTGCTCCTCAACACTTAATTCGCTGACTAATAAAAATTTGAAGGTACTAACTGTTTCGATAAAGATTTGATTTTTACACACACATTCGATTTTTTAAATTCTAACATAGATTTATTAATACGTGTAGGCAATAAAACAAATCTGAACTAGATAGGATCTGTTATTTCCGAATATTTGTCTAGCCAAAAGCCTTCATTTTCCTGCAATTCGTATGTTTGTGAATTTTTTACAGACGATATGGTTGTAGACGAATTCAAGCATCAAAGACACTGTTTAGACATTACAGAGATGATTATATCGGCAATCAATGTGTCGCTTTTCCTGAATGCCATAGATCGGGTAATATTATGAAGAGCAATGAATCAAAAAATGTAGGGAGCGTACCTTGTTTACGCCTGCACTCAATAACGACTGATATGTTTGGTGATATAAAGAGCTGTGATCTCAGCAAATCTTATTCAGTAGTATCTGCCCGTAAAGAAGACGTATATGCATCTACAACTGATGATATATACGACCATTCTAATGAAAACAGACATGTAGATGTCGATTCGAATGTTTACAGTCACACTGTTGACAATGTGTATGACTCGTCTTCCAATCAATGTAGAAACAATAATCAAGACGACGAATATGATCATTTCTACGGAAAGAATACTGAAGCATGTGAAGGTTATTACAATGTTACTTTAAAATCATAATGATATCTTGCGCTAAGGTTATGCAACCGGTAAAGGTACACGTATGTTATTTGTACATCTACCATGTTATTGTTTTAAATTAAATAAGATTGACACACTTTATTTTATGTTTTTTTTTTCATGTTGGTGTTTAAACTGTTTCTGTTTCGTAATACATATAAAAATAGGAGATGTTGCATGATTGTCCATGAGACAGCCACCCACCAAGTGACAGTAGAATTTTAACTTCTACAGGTCCCATTATTTTATTCACACTATTCTATCAATGTCCCTTATTTCCGCAGCTACCAGGCTTTAACTATTGATACATGTATATGAGATAAACGGACTTTATTTGTGTTTATAATTTCATTCATAATTGTTAAAGAGAATTTTGTCTGAAAAAATGAATTAATACACTCCTTTTTGAAGCTGAATCCTCGCACCTTTACGTAAACAGGAAACAATCTTTTCATTTATAGCCGTTGGGTTCAAGTTTTCTTTTTTTCTTATTTGTGTGTTCCAGTCTTTTTATATTTTTTTATAAAATAATTAATGGTTGTTTATTGTTCATTTTTATTGGTTTTCGTTATTTTTAGCAGTAACTATATTCTGTTTCAAAATAAATTGTTGAATATTGAATATCTCAATTTAACTACTCTACTATTAGGAAATTTCGAAATCATTCCTAAAATAACGATATTATATATAACAGGCTTACTCAAGGTAAGCCTTTTAAAACGGTCATTTCAGAGAACTTTACAAGGGACGCCTTATTTTATTTGCTGTGTAACATACGCGTTTTTAAAATTGTTAACTATGTATGTGCGCATACATCTTTTATTTGTTTAGTCCTGTAGATTGGGTCAATCATAGGCGTTTTTTTTGTGAATTTTTTTTTAATTCATTGCAGTAACTGGTAACTTGCATCTTAAAAGCTGATACATCTTAAATACAACACAATAACAGCATGTTTTAAATTTCTTCACGGTATTATAAAAATCACAGAGACAAAAACACTTAAATAGGACAGTGATTGTCTTCTCGATTGTATCTAACCTAAATACAAGTAACGGATTTCTGAAATTAAACGATAAAAGGAGAAGATATGGTGTTAATGTAAAGGAACCCTACTCTATTTAAAAAAGAAGAAAAAAAACGGAAAATATTTATTAACCAGACCTAGAGTTCTTCTTCAGCAATGGTGGAATCGAACATCCTGTAACGAAATCTAGATTGCCGAAAGCATATATACCGTGTATGCGTAAAGTTAAATGAATATTTATTAATGTTTCAATTTAATAACATAAAAATATAGAATGTGAAAGCACAATCCAACTAAAAGTATCGACTCCTATTGTATAATTGCAGAAGTAGGTCCAAGTCTTGTAAATTATTTCTGCTCATTTACCATGTTTACACGTCTTTCTGCATGGGCTGTATTTAGAATTCACAGTTTCCCCTGATCAAATTATCAAAAAATTTAGTTTGAATATGCCTCTTTGAAACAGTATATCTGACATCATTTTCTTAGATTAAGCACATTTTATAGATGTCATGGACTTGTAGCTGTTTCTTGGGAATCATCATATTCTTGGCATATAAAACTTTATTTTGTGCGCCGTGGAAATAAAGGTTTGATTTACTAGCTCTATAAAACAAGTGTTATAAAACAAAAGATATGGGGTTAGTTTCAATGAAGCATAGGCTTTATATCCGTACAAAAGTGGGAAAAGTAACCATCTCCGTGTATATCTGTTTTAATTTAATTTTGCTAAACACGAATCTTAATGAACTTGTTGAAAATGAAAATGAACCAAGCTGACTCGACTGTTGTGGACCAGGGCATTTTTTACATGCGGCGAACATTGAATGACTCGGCAATTGATTTGGCTATTTGTGAACGAGAGAAAATCACTATACAAAATAGAGTTTTTATATATAAAACACCAAAACAGGCCCTGACACTATGAAGGCTATTTCCAAAACACACGTTTACTTACTTTATCAAAGTTTATTATTTAATTATTATATTATATTATTTTACTATATGCATGATTAACGTTTTCTTAGTTAACAGAAAAAATAACAAAAAAACAAGTTATGTATCACAACGAATCTTTGCACTTCTAAAATATTACCAAGAAACGCGAAGAACATTAAATATAAATTTGGAGACCACACTCGATGCACTGGACCCCGAATTCAATTAAGAAACTATAGGTCTTCACAAGGCCTTCAACAAGGGCAAAATCCGGCCCACTTCTTGTGACAAGCTCTAGATTAGATAGTTCCACACAATATAACGTGTTTACGTCAAACAAAACAAAACCTACCTAAATGCAACACCAATAACTAAAAAAGAGTAAGATGGTCCAACCAATGACCTTGATTTCTGACTTGAGACAGGCACATGAAAAATATTGTGGGTTTATCTAGTTTAGCTGGATCCACCAACACTTAAATCAAAGGTTAAGACAAAGCAAACAAAGCTACGGACAAACTATAAAATCATATACAAGCGTGCTCCTAATTCAAATGAGGTACATAAACAACAATAAGAGTACTTATCAAAATAAAGATATATCTCTACTGAATGCACTCAGCAAATTAAAGCAGGCTCAGGATGCTATTCCCAATGATGAGATATCAATCCTTTAAACACGGGTCATCAATAACAATACGTCTGGAGATTCAATGCTGCATTTTAATTAAACGTGTCGAAAAACAAGATGAGTTGCAAAGCCAATATTGAGTTTCTGTGTAATTAAGTAATAATATTGTCACTATTTGTATCGGTAAAAAAATTTAGTTAATTTTACGATTTTTAAAAAAAAATGATAAGTTGTGTATGAAATGTTACCATAAGCAGCAGATTAGGAAGTAGATCGTTGAAATCCAAGACGTTACCCTTAACTGATCAACTAAGGCCTAAAATAAAAATACCTGTGTTTCCGCTAACATGCTGAAAAAAATAAGGGTCGGTCGGTAGGTAAAACTTTTTTTTTCTATTTT
>JAULBM010325022.1:0-13316 GCA_032357055.1 Geukensia granosissima | reverse complement strand
TAAAAAATTATTGTGTCCACATGTTTATAGGGTCAAAGGCACATATACAGGCGAGACAATTTTGTGTCCACACTTGTGAACTTAAATTATTTGACTAGTCCTTAAAACAGACAATGTTAAATTATTTGACTAGTCCTTAAATTATACAATGTTAAATTGTTTGACTCATCCTTAAATTATACAATGTTAAATTATTTGACTCGTCCTTAAATCAGACATTTTTATTTTTTCATTTGTCCTTAAATCAGATAATGTTAAATTATTTCACCAGACATGTCCTTAAATCAGGAAATGTAAAATTATTTTGCTAGTCCTTAAATCATACAAATTTATTTGTCACCAGTCTTTAAATCAGGCAATGTTAAATTATTTCACTAGTCCTTAAATCAGGCAATGTAAAATTATTTCAGTAGTCCTTAAATTTGACTAGTCCTTAAATCACACAATTTTATTTGTCACCAGTCCTTAAATCAGGCAATGTTAAATTATTTCAGTAGTCCTTAAATCAAGCAATGTTAAATTATTTCAGTTGTCCTTAAATCAGGCAATGTTAAATTATTTCAGTAGTCCTTAAATCAGGCAATGTTAAATAATTTCAGAAGTCCTTATATCAGGCAATGCTAAATTATTTCAGTAGTCCTTAAATTAGGCAATGTTAAATTATTTCAGTAGTGCTTAAATCAGGCAATGTTAAATTATTTCAGTCGTCCTTAAATCAGGCAATGCTAAATTATTTCACTAGTTCTTAAATCAGGCAATGTTAAATTATTCCAGTAGTCCTTAAATAGACAATGTTATGTTGTCTCTTGGATTTTGAGGTACTAAACTTAAGATATATGTCAACCAAAATCCTAGCCACATAACCAAGAAAGAGAGAATAACAATAGAATTACTGTTTGCAGGTTATAGGCAGTTTGGATCACTCTAAGGCCCTGTTCACACTAGGCTTAACTTAATCCAGATTAACTTAATCCGGATCAACTTAAGCCAGTATACAGGTAACCTGTTGCGTTCACACTAGTGTTGTGGTTATGGCTTAACTTAATCCGGATTAAAATTTTAAGGTAGAAATCAATAGACCAAAAGTAACGTTACTAATTATAATGTCAGATTTAATCCACACTACAGCTTAATCCAGATTAACTTGATCCAGATTAACTTAATTCGGATTAATTTAATCCAGATTAAATTAAACCTAGTGTAAACGCAAAGTGACTTAATCCACATTTACCTGAGTTAATCTGGATTAAATTTTGTAGTGTGAACTGGGAGTAAAATTCTATATGGACTGTACAAATTTTGTAATTTTTAAAACATAACATTCTTTCTCATTTTTACACTTAGCTTTAAGATAAACATTTTAATTGCACTTAAAAATGAAAACTAAATAAAGATATTTTCAGTTAAACTCTTATAATTTAAACTTGGGCTTACAAGTTAGATGCGATTTGGAAGAAAAAAAAAAAAACCCAAACAACTTAAAACATGTTTAAAGGAGGAATGATCAGATTATTATTTAATTAATTTTATTTACAAGATATTGCTGGTTTTAAATGTTCATGAGGATGTCATATTTGATTTTTAAGAATTACAATTAAAATTAAAAGTTCTAAAATTCTAGTCAATCATGCATGGCTAAGCTGACTACAATGCATCTACACAGAAGAATTTTCACACATTCAAACTATTGTGTGTATTCACACTCAAACTGTGTTCACAAATATAGAGCCAGGTGGAGACAACTGGATTGTTTTAAGAGCAAATTATCTTCCTTGGCAAATAAGAGATATGGAAAGACTATAGTATCTAAGCAGTCTGAGTTTGCATGCTTGGCAAGCTGCTAGAAATTCAGTAAATGATAAATTTAGATTTTATGGTACATTATTCACTGAATCATGTCTGTTTGAGAATAAGAAAATTTGACCTTTGAGATCTTTCTGAAAGAGTAGTTTCCATATGTTTCCTACTTCCAGCATAAACAATTAAGGGGTATTATTTATTTTTTTTCTTGTCAATGTAACCAAAAACAAATATCAAGATCTGGATTTTCGTCAATTATATGCAGTGAAAAAAGTAGGATTTATAAAGTATCTAAATCAAACAAAAAATCTGTTTTCAATTTTTTTGCAAAGCAATAAAATGCTAACAGGTCAGTCAGGAAGCAGAAATCATACATTATATTCTGTTTTGGCCTAACCTTGAAAATCAGCCGAATATTTCAAGACAGGTAATTTTTTTCAAAGGACATTAAAATCAGTGGTCAGTTATGTAATCTATTTATTTAGCTTTTTCTAATACAAAAGTCATTTTCTGAATATCAGCAGCCACACTATCTAATTAGCCAAGCAAAATTCCAAAATTGTACCTTTTCTTATTTCTAATTATTTTTATTGCTACATCCATACTTCGTTTGTGGTCATGTGCTCTAACCACCTGACCAAATGACCCTTTACCTATGACCTCCACTAGTTCATAGCGATATCCTATATGGTCTCCAAGGATCTATGTTAGAAATCAAGGTATGAATATTTGCAAGAAAATGTGAAAAATATACAAATAAAAAGAGAAATGATGATAATATTTATGTGTTTTTTTTTTACAAGTTACCATGTTTTAACTTAAAATATATCAACACACATAAAAGTCAATGGTCAGAGAATCTCTCTACATTACCGTACAGTGATATCGGTGTGGATATAGTTCCCATCAAAGCATGGTGGTTTGAGAACTTTTCCTCAACTAATATGAGGGAAAAAAACAGCATGTTCAATGATTACATTCATGACGGACTACAGGTTACATTTTCATGCCAAGTATAAAGTTCCTGGGACCTCTAGTTAAAGCTTTGACAACTACTTGCAGAAAACTTGATGTTATCACCCATGCACCCATGGGGTTAGAGCCATCAACAGCTGTACTCATAAACACCCACCACCAAGTCAAATATCAAGTGGCCTGCACCACTAGTCCCAGCTATACTAACGGCTTGCTAAAAACGTAACATAATTCATGCATGACTGATGGGATGGGCCATAAACTAAGCACGGATTTGCACCCAAACTGAATCCCCTCAGTGTAGAATATAGAGGACCTACAACTAACATGAGCAAGGCAAATGTTGATGCCACTGCTGTTGGAAACAGAATCCCTATGTCTTGCTTCCACCATTTTCTGTCACCAGACAAATTTTGCAAATGAATAAAGGAAGTATATACCATGGACATAATCAACCTTCACTAGAATCTGTGATTAGGTGGTGTGAACATGTTTTCAATCAAACATGAATAAAAAAATACTATCTGATAAAATTATTCACTACATACCTTAATATAAGACCCACTCTCGTCATCATATCCATTATTTTGAGCACCGCCTGGAACTCCCTCTATCTTCTTGGCCTCTAACCCAAGGAACCATATTTCAGGATAATCCAGTATCTCTGTCTGTTCAAATGCCGATAATTTTCCTCTATACAGCTTTAAGGCCTCTGAAAATGGAAAAATGGATCACTTAAGTATGAACAAACAATACAGAGGAGTTTCAAATTTAGTTTTTCAGGTATTTTTGGATTTTGCAAAAGACAATGATGAAGTCTGTCTGATGTTAGCATCCTAACCCTTGCTCATAAATTTCCCCCTTTGCAGATTCTTTGCTAAAACCTTTTATTATTTGGTTCTTTGTCATTTTGTGAATTTAGAATTCTTTATTCTGATGGACTGATTACAGCCTGCCTTATTAAATAGTCTTCAGTTACTGAAGAGACTAATACCAAACTGCATCAATTCTTTATTCATTCAAAGCTCAGATTTCAAGGAGCTGCTAACCCTTCCGGAGCACCTGAAGTTGCCCTACTTTTATAGGGTTCATGTTTCTCAAGCTTTAGATTTTTGTGGTAGTGTACAGTTGTTTGACTCCACCTTCCAGCCATGGATTGTCATGTCAATTGACTTGACCACTTTTTACTGCTCCTTTGGTATCTTAAAAACTATTTTTATTATTACAATGCTGAACAGATAAACAGTGAAAAACAAACTGTACATGTAGTTTCTGTATCTCTACAACAGCAGATTGATTAATCTACTGACCTTGAGGTGTCATCGGCAATTTGTTGCCGTACTGGTCCCGTTTGGCCCTATCTGGTGTGCCAGTGGTTGAGAATGAGTTCTGCCGCGTGAGATTTGAGTCAGACTGTTTGTTGAGTTGAGGTAGCGTGTTGTCTTCATGATGTTGACGGTGCTGCGAATGTTTCTGGTCGTGCTGGTGACCTAAGTGAGGTAAGGTGGTTGTTGGGGCAACAGTGGCGACTAACTTTCCACTCTGAAATGATAGAAATATTTCTGAACATTCACAGTTAATGATTTATTTTCTAAATTTTTATCTAGAAACATCAGCTAACAATTTGTGGCAAGTCTATACTTTCTAAAAACAAATGTCAGCTAATAATTTGTGGCAAGTCTATACTTTCTAAAAACAAAGTGGCCTAGATATAATAAAATTACCAGTATTTACTGTAAAAACAAATATCAACATTATTGTCTTAAACATAACCTGATGGTGATTGAACCCACAAAATCCCTCACTTTTTTCAGCAAGTTAGCACAAGCTCAACTTTTTTTTAGGCCCTACATTTTTAAAACCTTGCTATCTTACAAAAGTTATGTCCCTTACCTCAGTAGTGTGGACTGTATTTTTATGCTGTTTACTACTGCTATGATTGGATGATTGTTTGTTGACTGTGATCTGTGACTGGTAGCGACCCTCGCCAAGTTGTCGATGTGATTTCTGAAGGCCTTGCTGGGGGCTCTACAAAAGTAAACAATGACTAAGGATAAAAAAATAAAATATTTCTTTCAAAAAAGATTCACTTTTTCAAGACTGTCCATTTCAACCTGAAATTGGAAAAGTGACCAGATATTCAGATATATGCTGGGGGCCTAAATAAGTAAAAAATTACCTTAAGATTCAATTTTGCATCAAAAAAAAATTCCTGGATTTTTATGATCAAGTCGCTTTCAACTCGAAATTGAAAAGTTGAAAAGATATTTACATAATAGCAAAATTTTTATTTAATACAGTTTTTTGCAAAATTATTATTTGGAACTATTTTAACAGCAGATTAACATAATCTCAGGAAAATTTTTAAAAATCTTACTCAACACCTAACTAGCTCTTCTAATCATAATAAGCATGACTTAGTATAACTCAAATTTAAAATCCAGATATTCATGAAATAAAATGTCCTGTTTATTCCAATTTACCAATAAATTGAGGACATTTCTCTATTGCAAATTCATGGGCTGTAGATTCATTTATTTTGTCACAACTAATATTTATGGTTCTGTGAAAATAACTATTATGACACTGAAACTTGTCATTTTGTAATTTTCAAATAATGAAACTACATGTAAACAAAATATGCTTAACACATGTCAGACTGTACTGCAAACCCCCACCACCCCCCCCCAACAAAAAAAAAAAAAAAAAAAAAAAAACATACACATCTAATAAAATACACTATAACTTAAACCAGAGAACCAATTATAATTGTTCAAATCAAAGGACTGTTTGAATAATTAAGGTTTAAACAAAATTTTAAAAATGGTAAATGACCTGTAAAAAGTTTATGGTAACCATGGTCATCAAGCCATTAGAGGTCTGGTGTATAATAAATTCATAGAAGTTACAATACTTGATTGTCCAACAGAAATACTAATTTCAAAGTTGAAAACTGAGATACACCGTTTCAAAAACTTTCATTTACTGAACAATAAATTAAGTTTCTAAATCTTCTATTCATACCGTCATATTCCATCAAAATTAAATCTCCAGAATCATTCAAGGAATCATGTTAAAATACAATGATGAATACAGCCATTCAAATTAAGTCACAACAGTTAAAAATTACTAAAGTATTTGCTTTTAAGATAGCAGTCACATTTCTATATCCAAAAACATATCATTTATCAATCACAGGGGTAATTCAGCTACATTCTTATTCAAAATAACCTGCAACAGTAATAAAACTTCTGAATTGCAGCAAATTTGATAATCCATTAAATATAATACATATAAATCATTTTTTTATATTTCCAAATAAAGGCTTTCCAATCAAAATTTTTTCATAGACAAATGTCACACTCATTTGTCAGTTTTTCATAACAACCTTAGTTTATAACACGATAATAAATTGATTACGGATTAAAAGAATAATTATTAGCAACCTTTAAGTGAATAACAAAGGATTTAATACTAAATAAAAGACTTGATGGATTAAAATTAAATTTGGACACAGTACTCTCAACCCACATTAATACTACTGAACATGATTTTGGACTAAATATATTCACCTAACATAATGAACTTAAAAGCACTTAAAAGTGTATCTGATCAGAACCCAAATTTTTGACTTTGAAATACAGAACTAGCTATAATACATAAAATATGCTATTTTGGTCTGTATAAACTACTTTACCCTCTTCTGTGATCATTTAAGGATTCTATACACTTGACAAACCAGCAGGCACAAGTAAGTGCCATTTTATAAGCATCCTCTTTTTTTTTTATTAAGTATAAGTATAGGTCACTTAGAATATTAACTTAAATTTTCAGATTTTAGGTTTCTGTGATCATGTTTTTCCCCAAAACATTTCTTAACAGTCTCATAGTCTCCTGGAAAGAAACCTGCTAACCCCAATTGCAAATGATGGCCAGCCATATCATGCATAACACATTTCTTGGTATTTGCTGCTTCTCAACTAAGCAGGAATAAAGAGCAAAGACTGCAGAATCTTTGAATATTTTTATAAATGTATGTAAGGTGTTGATTGCGTTTTTCTGTCTTATATTTCATATTTTTTCTTTTTAAAAATGTTTCTACTTGAGGATTATAGCTTCTACTCTGTTTAAAAGGAACAAGGCTTTCAAAATAGAGGTACTAGCTATGCAACCTTTAATTTCAAAATGTCACAAAATAAGCAAAAAAAAAACAACAAAAAAACAAAAACAAAAAAATATATTGTTAGATCAGTATGCTAATTTTTTATATATATAGGCATTTTAAAATTAGACAGGTAAAGAGTTTCTTTTGATTTTCCATAGGTTTTGTCCTAGTAGATTCTATATATTAAAAGCCATAAAAACCACAAGGATTT
Organism: Geukensia granosissima; assembly: GCA_032357055.1. Lineage (NCBI taxonomy): Eukaryota > Metazoa > Mollusca > Bivalvia > Mytilida > Mytilidae > Geukensia > Geukensia granosissima. The sequence continues at coordinate 6,165 of JAULBM010325022.1, read as the reverse complement.
TATAAAGCCTTCTTAAATGACATTTTAAGGCATTTTTAATGAAATTATGAAAATTAGGGGTCACTAGGCAAAATTTTATTGCTATTGAATGGAAAAAACTAGAGACCTTAGAGAACATACCAAAAGAAGCTAACCCTTAAGTTCAATTGCACTACAAATAAAACCTACCATTCAACTACTATAAAAAGAATGCATGAAAGAAAATGACACACAATGCTAGCTAAATCACATTTCAGTTTTAAGTTTGTGTATCAAATTCATAGGTCATATGTTAGTTTTGTGAATATGCATCATGAACTGGGTAAATTTAGCCACAAATTCCACATTTATTAAATTTTACAAGAAAATTATAGGGTTGAATTTTAAACATTACTCTAGTAACATATGTAATAATGAAGTTAAATTTTAATTGGTCTACATATTTATAAAGGTGCACTTCAATAAATTATAAAATTCAATTAAAAATCTATTTAAATCTATCTTTCAATCTATAAAACGCACCATCATTGTATATTTATCTGTTATAACTAGAGTTATCCCCCCTACCTAATGTTTTAATTACCTCAGTGAATGGTAGTACAACCACCAACTGTGCTGTAATGTAAATTTTGCAATTCACACTTTTTTTCAACAAAAAGAAAAATATTTGAGTACTCTATCAAAAACCTGTAAAAAAATTTTTTAAAGACATTTTTGAAATGTAAATTATTTATAGATATTAAAACCTATATGCCCTTGATAATTATTAGTATGCACTTACTTTTTAATTAATGATTTATCATTTTGATCTAAAGGTATTGTAATATGATTATTATAATTGAGGTATCCCACACAAACTTAAACATTACATCAATCAAAGTGAGTGGAAAACAGGAATCTTTTTTAATTATATAATTTTATTGGGAAAGCATTCACTGTTTTTCAAAAACACTTGAAACTACACCACAACAGCAAAGCAGAGACATATAATACAAGAGATTGGAACTTCTCGTTCAAGCTAGTGTGATCGATTGTTAAATAATGCGGCCCCGGGATCTTACGATATTTCATCAGCTATTCAGCTTCGTCTGCCATTATTTTTCATCGTTGTTCTACAGAAATTATCAATACAATAAAAATAAACACTTTTCAACATGTTCGTGTCTTCGAAATGCTAGTAAATGAAAGTATTTTTATAATTCTGTGTTTAAGATTTTATTTTTTGTATATTGTGTAGCGTGCCTAAAATAGGAATGCTCAATCGAGTGTTGACAGTGGCTTTACGCGGTTTATGTGTGCCCGTTTGCCTTTTGATAAAACTTTTGGGTGAAAACTTAAATATTGGAGCTGATTGAGTCTGAACACTCACAATTCAATAAAGAACAGGGAATAAAAGTCTAGAATTAGTTATATTTTCCGATTTCTGAGAAATAAGACTTTGAAAATCATGACGATGTACAAATTCTGGTAACAGCTTCACGAGGGTCCATTTGTCTTTTGATAAAACTTTTGGTTAGATACTTTAATGTTGGAACTGATTATGTTTTAACACTCTCAAATCAATAAAGAATAAGAATTAAAGTTTGGAATGAATTATATTTTCCGATTTCTGAGAAATTAGACTTTAAAAATCATGACGATGTCAAAATTTCGGTAACAGCTTCACGAGTGTCCATTTGTCTTTTGATAAAACTTTTGGTTGGAAACTTTAATGTTGGAACTGATGTTGTTTTAATACTCACAAATCAATAAAGAATGCTGAATAAAAGTTTTAAACTATTCATTTTGTTCCCTTTCTGAGAAATTATGACATATACTGATGTATTGTTGTCTCTGTTGTAATCTTTCAGTCAATTGAAATCACGACTGGGGCTGCGTGATTTCACGAGATTTCGGAGAGTTGCCAATCTCTAGTATTTTATGTCTCTGAACAAAATAAAGAAATGTTTTCTCATATGATTTATAGTACTAGTAGCATAGATCTTGCAATATTGCAAACTAGTTCAACCCCTCTAAACATCTATATGTGCCTTTATAAATCAAGACAGTTAACATGTACCAGAACTTTAGTTACAATGTCTTTTAATATAAATCCATACATGTATACTCAATCTTGCCTTTGCAGTCACCTCTATTTAGCAGCCAACTTATTGTAAAGACCAGCTTTTCCACTCCCCATTATTGAGGATTAATTATGTAGGAACTTTATTTAAGAGACCATTTGTCTTAATAGTCATTTAATACAAATGTATTTCAAATCATCATCAAATGTATGGTAAAAGCTTTTTTTTGGCAAGATCTGGTTGAATACCAGCAAATGTACAACCTATAGCTGCTGTTTGACACTGAATAGTGATTTTTCATACTACAGCAATTATCAGAAGTACCAAACAAAGGAAAATTGAATAAGAACACTTTAAGATCAAATTTCAGTTACAACACTAATTATTTTAAATGAGACCTATAGATTTGGTATATTATATTTCAGCTATAAGGCTTATTGTTCCTAACAAAACAAGACCATAGTTAATAACCAATGAAATGGTTTTATCTCTACATCTTTAGTTATTGAACAATAGAAACAGATAATGAAATTATCTGGTCAAAGTAATATTCCATCTGCCTATAGATGGTTTTTTAATAATTAAAACATTACTGGGAGCCTTTTCTCTCTCACGTAGTAGAATGTGAAAACCATCAAAGACTGATTCAGCAAATGAGGTTAGAATTTGCTTGGACATATTTTTTTAAGTGCCAGTCCACTTTCGAATGATGCAAAAACACTCCAAAAAAGGCTACAAATATTTTATTCTTATGTTTTTTTTTTATTTTTAGGTACAAACTCCGGAATAATCATTCATTTTTGTAAAACTGCCTGCTCACAGGAGATATAGCCTAAAAAATTACACAAGTTTTCTTTACTACAAAATAAAGAGTTATCTCCCCTGTTTGATGTTTTGCAGTGAATTCTTTAATGGAAATTATATCTCCCATGAACAGATTAAAAGAAAAAATGGACATAAAATTTGCACATTAAAAGACATTCAAAACACAATATCAAATTCAATTATTTTTAGACTTTTTAAGGACGAATGATCACTTATACTCTTATGTAGACTAGCACTTCAGGCTTCATTAACCAGTTGCAAGGTTACCATTGATTCCTATGTTAAAATTCAAACATCAAACTTGTTGCCTGAAACTATAGGTAAAGTTTTCAGTAACATATATATTGTTTCAAAGCCAGGAAAGATCTGATTTTAACAGTAATGCACAAATGGTACCATATTCACGGACTTTTTTCACAAAATAGATCTGAATAAAAACAACTTTTTTACCACATGTACACTGTTTGTTTATATTCAATCATTGGGCAATGTGATATCCCTACATAATACCAACTAAAGACATATATATTGGAAAAATATGCATTCTCAGCTTTCATTTAAGCATTTTCCTGCCATTTTAACACTATAAATTAGCTTTTTACAACTCCAGCATATTAATTTCACAGTGCACTTTTGTGATGAGGGGCCAATTAACCCTGAAGTGGCCAGTTAGACCTAAGGGATTGTTTGTTGCCACCCTATTGACTGGTCAGTTGGGATATTGGATAAAAAGTCAAAAGTGGACACTTCCAATTATGGTAGTTTCCTGTTCAGTTCCAGTCATAATCACAAATTTTTTCAAGTGAATTTCCCTTTTAGGTCCCATATTAAACTAAGGTATGCTTGGATGCTATCTTGGCTGGTCCTTTAATATGTGACATACAATTCTGAAGAGGAACCATATTAGATCCATTCTATTAAAATTTTGTATTGGATAAATTTCAATCCAGTTCGGTTAAATTTTTGCCCAATTTGAATAAGCAGTCCCAGTTATAGTCAAATTTCCCGTATTAAGCTAAGTTTGGCTGTGGAGGCTATAACTGTTGGTCATTGAGGACCATTCCATTAAAATTTGGTTCCAATTGGCATAAAAAATTTCCACAAAAAGATTTCTAGCGAATTTCTCATAGGTTTTAATTATTCACAAAAATTTGGCTGCTGTGGCCATGATGAATTAAAATCGTCATAAAAATTATATTCTGACAAAGAACAATAAAAAATCTTTCTTGCAGTGCAAAAAAATGAAAACCCTAAACCCCTAACATCACAAAGAACGTGTGGTATGATGGACAAACAGAGGCAATAATGATATCCACAACTTCTAATATTCTGGAACTTAGTATTGGGTCTTCCTCGGAAGACATGTGTCGCCTGCGTCAAACAGGAAGTGGGCGTGCGGCAGATTCAAAACTGTGTAACACAATACAGTTCTCCATACTGATGCTCTGTGCGAAATATCAGGAAGCTGGCTTCTGTGGTTCCTGAGAAAAATGTGACGGATATATTTTGTGACGCCGACGACGACACAAGATGACGGATAGTGATCCCTATATGTCGCCTCCGCTGAAGCGGGCAGGCAACACAATAATATAACACTGCTAAGATTATTAACTTTCAAGTACTAAGGTAATAATACCATGCATGTACCTGCATGACAGGCATATGTAACATATGTGATTTCCCACCCGTCACATGCATGGGTACACATAGGCTTCACATGTGTGTCATGCATGTTTCTTCCATGTAACACATATGTGATACATTCATCCCAGCCATGTGTCACAGGCTTGTGATGCGTTTCACCTGTGTGGACTGTATCACCCAAATAATTTTTTCTTAATCAATTTAAATTCCCACTTTAAAACATATGTAAAACATGCATTAATTTACACACATGAAATATGTGTTACCACATGTGCATCATTGATTCATATGGGTGTAACATGCATGTGAAGTCACATGAGTGGCATTTTTGCCAGTGATAAGGAATCCTTATTGAAAACTATAGATTTCTAAAAAAAACAATTATTCCATCCATTTACACATTTAGAAATTTGGTCTAGAAATTGGGCTACTTTCTTGTAAAATTAAGTGGTATTTACACTTTCAGTAATATTAAAACAAATATTAAATATAAATTCTAATTAAAGTTTTTCAAATAATAAGTAAATTCCAAGACATCAAATATTGACCATTTGACTTAATTTATACCTTTAAAAATTTTTAGAAATCATTTTTCAAATCTTTATTAGAGGTTTCATGATACATGTATATACATTTTTCAAAATACATCGACAAAGAATGTCTGTCTGTCTTCACTATTTCTAATTATTGTGACTTTCCATCTGTGTACTCTATATATTATAGTGATCTTTTTATCTTTACTAGACCGCCTCATTGGTGTTATGGTTAGCCTGCTCGCCTAGAGTGCGGAAAGTCATGGGAAGGATCCCCGGCTGGGTCGAACCAAGGACATCAAAATGGTATTTGCTGCTTCTCTGCTTAGGAAACAGTATTTAAGAGAAAGAGCAAAGACTGGTTGGCCTCGAGTTAGAATAATGTGTCTGGGTAAAGTAGCATGTCTTCCTGCGGACTGTTGCTTTCGTGAACTAGCACATTAAAAAATCCTGCTCAGCTATTGGTCTAGTACAAAAAAGGCTTAATTCAACATCACTCATCACTAATACACAATATGCCCTGGTCTTGAATATGCATGAAATATTTGCCACTGGACATTAATCAACATTCAATCACTCAATCAAACATCTACTATCTATTTTGCAAGTTTGATAGATTTATATAAAAATAACTATAAATCACTCAAATTCTAAAATTCCTAAGACAAAAAGCAAATTAACATTAGAGTTCTATTTCAATAACTAGTCAGACAACCACCATTACACCAGAGGCCCACTGGATGCAACCTTTATATAATGTGCACAACTGTAATCTTTTTCACAAATCTTAAGTCTAAGATTGATCGTAAGTAAAAACTTCAAAGTAAAACTCTTTGTGACATCATAATTTACAATAGAAATGACACAATATTTTGTGAAACTGATTGCTGATTTCCAGGAGGAAAAGAGGAAACCAAAGGGTCAACAGACTGCATGAAGAAAATAGGACAAAGATGAAATACAACAGAGAAAAACATAACTTATTTTAAAAAAAATAGACTGCATCAAAATATTCATCAAAATTCTGCAAGTCCATAAATTCTGTAGGTAATAATCAATCAACATGTTATTTAAAATAAAGAATGTGGAATATATGCCAGAAAGATACCATAAACATCTTA
>JAULBM010325012.1:0-13318 GCA_032357055.1 Geukensia granosissima | reverse complement strand
ACAGATCAAAATTAATCTTTGTTCATAAGATGCTTACATTAGATATATAAAAATGGTTGGCATAAACATACCAAAGATTTTCAAGAGTTATGTCCCTTTACATAGGTCTACTCCCTTAAGACACTAGTCATGTCTTTAACACGCGGTGAAATTATCTCATGTAATCTCAATACACAGATCAGTCTCATTTGCTACTTACAACATAGATAAAACAACATGAAACCTATTTTAAGCTACCACATTTGAACTAAGGTACATCAATTGGCAATCAGTGTTTTAAATCGGACAATTGGGTGCTTGAGATTTGGCATCCTGAGTAAAGGCCGACAAAAATATGGCTATGTAGGCGAAGAAAAAATCTGATTGAGACACAAATTCAGCACTCCTTGTCCCGAACGTCAAATGATAGTGGCCTTATCGTGTAAAAGAAAGATATCTTTTAAATGTCAAAAAGTTGTACGGTTAAATATTAAGAAAAAGTGTTCATAAGATTATATGACAGAATTTTGAAATATTACTCTAACTATGAATCATTTTTGTTTGTGTACATTTCAAATATTTTTTTCTTTGTTTTTCTTTAAAGGTGTATCTGCACGGACGGAAATTTAATTAATTGTCATGCTATATTTTATCTCTTGAAATAAAACGAGACGGATAGGTGATTTTCTCTTGAGAGAACAAAAGATAATCCGTCATTACTATTCTACTAGAAGTGAATTATAGTTCTGTTGTAGGGTGTAATACATCCAACGATTTTTGCTGTTTGGCCGGTTCACTCAGCACTACCGGATGCAGAACTAAACTCCGGAACACTGCTGCTTTTGGGTAAGCTTTTACCTTTCATAGCTTTGGTAGCAATATTCATCTTCATGATTTTTGAAGCAACCTGTTTGAGTCTTACTTTGTCTTCTCTCATCCTAATCAAAAACAATTTGTCCAGACTGAGGTTAAAGGGTGTCTTATCAGTTGCATTGGCTTTTTGGGACTCGTTATCACCATGCCGTGCCCAAGGTGGTGAAGAGGGGTCAGCTGTTACCTGTTGAACACTTGATGACGCTTGATGATTTTGGCGGTTTGTAGTTAATCTTTCTTCCGCATTGTCAGTCCTCCTGTGCTCATTTTCGCTGTGTCGTCTTCCATATTTTGTGACTTGATTAGTATTATGTACAGTATCAAAATCTGGGAGGCTGCTATTTTTGTGAATGCTGTTTGTATGTTTTCTGTAAAAATTTGATGATTGTTCTTCTTGTGTATAATAATTGGTCCTGTGCATTTCATAGGATTCATATTCTTCTTCAGGATACGATGATTTAATGAGATTTGTAGATAATCGTTGTTTAGGTTTCGAATCGTCAGTATGATTAGAGATGTGTCGAACGTTCTGCTCAGATAATTCCCAATATGGGTTATTTGAATAGTTTGAATCACTATAATTAAAGTTTTTATCATTATGGGATATGTTGCCAGTTTGCGAAACTTTCAGTAAACGGGCATTTGAGACTTCATTATTGTGTTTTGCATCGCTAAACTCTGGTACACTGTTGTTCTTTGGTAACCCCTGACGTTTAGTTGCACCACGTGACATATCTTGTTTTCCATTTGATATGGGTGGCTCTGATGATCCATTTGAGTTCTTAATCATGTTAATAGCAGAAATTTTATTTATGTCGGAATGTTTTGTTATTTGATCGAGTGATCCTTGGTAAATGTTGCCTGCATCGTTTCTTACACTATTATGTTGGACAAAGTCTTCAAAAGAAGATTTATTTTTAACTTTTTGATTTCCATTATTTGAATTTTGAGCATTAGGTTGTGCCTGTCTGAATTTTTGAAGACTGTTGTTTTTCGGTAAATCTCGTCGTTTACTTGATGTAGCCCGTGTCTTATCTTGTGATTTTCCTATTAAAACGGCAGAAGCGCCTTTTTCTGTAGGAATATGCCGATTTCCCTCTTTCTGTATGGCCCCTTTCGTAACCAAAGCGTTATCTGCAAAGTCTCCTAAATTTGGAATTGCTGAGTTTTTATGTAAACCAGATTTCATTGTGGTGTCTTCTTTCTCGGAGAGAACCAATCTGCCAGCAGATATCTGATAATCACCGTGCTGATCATTTTTATTTGATGCTTCATACTGTGGAGTTTCATCATAATAGTATAATTTGTCACCATGTGGATAATTACTGCTTTGACCATGATGTCCCTTTTTAATTTCAGGAAAACCGCTGTTTTTCGCTAGACCACTTATATCTGAAGCGTTAGCGTAAGGTCTTACTTTGTTCGGTGGCAAGGCTTGGTCATATTTCATTGCTAGTCCTGTCGAATTCCCAATTGTGAACATCGGTCTAGAACGATTTTCATAATTATCGTTATCACTTTCTATTTCATCATCATTTTGGTTGTAAATGTTCTGTTTATTATATCGAACCGAATTAAATTCGGGTTCGCTATAGTTTTTCCTCAAACCACTACCATTTTTACCTTTGGTACCACGTGTTCTACCAGACGACATATCCTCTTGTGTGACAGGCCCTCCGTTTCGTATCGGAGAAGAATAATTTTTCTGAAGGTTACAAGCATCAGAAATCTGGTCTCTCTTGTCAGTAACCGACGGGTTAACTCTGATCGTTCGAATTGTCGTGTGTTTTCCTTCCATCAGTGCATTTGAATCAGAATTATTGGGATGTTCGGAATTATTGCTTTGCATTGGATTTTTGAAGTTAAAATTAATCCTATCTGGAGTCTCTTCTAACATGTCGTCAGAAAAATTTGAATCAACGTCATTGTCATATTGATCATCATTTTGTGTTCTTTTACTTGAGTTCTGTTTTTTATATATTTTATTTTCATTTTGTTTTCCATTATTAGGCTTCTTACCTTTATATCTACCATTTTGTCTCATATCATATTCAGACAATTTCCCATAAGAATTTCCATGTACGTCGTCCGAAAAATAAGATTTCGCATTATTATCTGCTTGGCCATCATTTCGTTCTCTGTGATTTTTTGTTTGTTTAATATGTCTCTCACGTTGATTTTGTTTACCGAAGTCTTCATTTTCGGAATCAGAAACATTGTCGTCGAGGTTTTTATTTTGTCTTCTATTATATTCAGTGTGTTTTCTGTTATTTGGGTTCTGATTATGATATCTACCATCTTCAATATTGCTTCCTTTGTCGTCCGAATTTTGGTGCATCGATTGACCATTTCCACTATTTTCGAATATTTGGCCATTTAGATTTTCTTGGATGTCGTCAGACAAATTTGATTCCGCTTCGGGATCTTGGCCATAATTTGGTCTTTTGTGAGTGTTGTTTTGTCTTTTATTTATATTCTGGCAAATATTGTTACCATTGCTTAAATCAGAATCTGCGCCATTCGGATTTTCATATACGTTGTCAGAAAAATACGATTCAGCATCGTCGTCATCTTGGTCAACATCTTTTCCTTTGTATTTTGAATTCTGTTTTTGATTTCTGTTTTTGTCATTATGATTCTTATTTTTATGTCTTTCTATTTTATTGTTTGTTTGTTCGCTGTCTGATTGTTTTGGTACATGATGACCTTTTTCTAAATCCGGCAATTCAAACGACTCATCAACAGAATCGTCGGAGTAGTACACGCTATCATTGTCGTCATCTTTTCCACTAGAATAATTGTCTTCCGCTTTATAGTGTTTTTCATCTAACGCTTTATTTCTTTCTTTAATGTGTTTACCAACTTTAGGTATCATTGAAGTTTTTCGAGCAATCTGATTTTTGTAATAATCATCGTCGAATTCCTCAGGTCCAGGTGTTACGATAAAAATGTCACGAGATGTCAGGTTTCCACGATTTTTCTCCTTTCTGTCCATATAGTTGTTTCCGAATATTTTGTTTCCATAGATACTGTCAGTGTCATATGATGGTGCAACATGATTTCTATAAAGGTAAAATGCGTAAAGTTAAGTTTCAGTCAAGAAAATGTTTATTGAGGTATTTCCTATCGTTTTTTGAAAAATCTTTCTTCGTCGTCGTATTCATCGTAACCATAATTTCTACAATTAGAATTTTTAAATTAAAATTGATAAGATCTTCAAAAGAGTTTTATGAAATTATTTCCTATTTTAAGATATGTGTCTAGTAAAGATTGCATTTGGAGAGCCCTTTTTGTTCAGGACATAAGCTTCTTATACGGCTTTTAGGAAACCTTAGTAGAATGCATAGATTTAGGACAGCCGCAAAGCCTATATGCGAAGTATAGCATTGTCTACTTTTAGAACTGAAGAACCCTGAGGAAGATTCAATCCAATCGTCTGTAACATATCTCAGTGCCAGTTCCACAACTTAGAAACAAAGTACACAGAGAAGCTATAAAAATTAGAATAAAATGCTTAAGTATGTTTGCTGCTCATTAACAAAAAATAACACGGTTTCTAATTGTTTTTTTTTAAATTTTAAAATGTTTTTTACTTGATCCATATAGGCAGTAAAAATGACTGGTTCGTATGTTCCTTTTTGAAACAAAAAACTTTGAAAACGGGTGGGAAAAAGAGCATCTCTTAATTTGTATAGGTCTTGCCTTAGTAGGTTCTATTAAACCCTATTTCATAAGAAAATACAAAGAATTTCATAAACTTCTCAACTGAAATGTAAGGTGTGTTAAAGAAATTATTTGATGATAAGTGGGAATCACTGGGCAAAAATATTTATTCTTAGACATGGATAATTTCGAGAATTTGACAAAATGGTTAAACATGAGCAGCTAACGTCCTTAAGTTAAGGTACCGTACTACAAAAAAACATTCATCTTGATAGAGGTTAAAGTTATTCATACTTTTAAACCGACTCTGCTATTCATTGCTTATGTTTTCTCATCGTTGATATAAGAGAGGTTTGTTTTGCAACTCCAAATTAAATTTTTGAAAAAGATGACTTAAAAATTAGGACAAGGCTATGAAATTATGACATCTTGATAAATTGTTTGTTCGCAATGAGAGATTTTGCAAAGTGTTTTGGTTTATTGTTTGTCATATGTCCCTCCTTTTTTGGAGATAGTTTGTCTTTCTTCATTATGTTATTTCTCTAAATATCCGAAGCAATGTTCTCTTACTTCCGATGTCAGTTGATCATGTCAACGTGTAGTGCATTATTGAAACAGGTGCAAATTCAAAGTTCGGTTGACTTATAATATTTTCATCACATAATGAACTTCCTTCGAATTGAGGAATGGTCATTTTTTCGTTATCCTATTTTACAACGGTACTGATAAAGCCTTTTTTAAATGAGATGGATTCGGTAATTTGTAGCTGTCTTTATAAATCTGTTGAAATTTGCAAAAGCAGACACAAATATGTAAACTCACCCCCTGCCAGCTCCCCTGCTTCTTCCTTCGCCGTCGGGTCCATCAAAATCTTTGCTTGGTTTCTTTCCACAAAAAACGCAACACATCAAAAGTATACAATTCAACAGAAAAAAGAATCCAATTACTCCGATGTATACTGTGCATGGCATTTCCTCCCAGCCAATTGTTATAAGACCAGGTATGGCTTCGTTGCAGTAGTATCTGGTTATAGTACCTGGTGAAGAAAATAGTCTTATACACAATCTTTACATATAATGGATTAAATGAAAAGGAAATAGTATTAGGCATACATGTACAAATGGCACTTCAGATTTTTTAAATAAAATTATACATTTTCTGAAAAATTAAAAATAAAATACCATAGCAACTCATACAAAATACACGACTAAGAAAGAAAGAATTTGTAAATGAAAAATAATAAATGCTATATATGACAAAAACATTAAACTTTAAAAAATTAGTATCGCACAACCTTCATTGTTTCACTTAAAACTGTTCAGAAAATTTATCTTAAATGGATTAAAACATTTTGTGATTGCAATTGATTTTTACAAGTAACAGATTCTCTAGCGTTTGTTATTTTTATCATTTTTCTATGTTCATTTTTGATAACATGTAGTTATACGAACGCAAATATTATTCAGTCGTATTATGTTTTGAGCCTGTCTTCGTTGACGTCGGTGTCGGCGTCGTTGTCCGTAGAGACAGTAATGTTTCCGTTCAATAATTTGTATTCTATTACTGAGATCAATGTGAAACTCTTAACACAGTAACTCAATGAGAGCTATCAGTAATATGTCAACGAATTTATTCTATTCTTACAGTTTTCGAGCTAAAACGGATAAAACATTTGTATAAATGGGGGATTATAATTCGTATAATACAAAAAGATATTTTATTTTTTTCTGATTTTGATGGTTTGTTTTCATTTGATTTTTCAGAAGTATGTCAAAGCGTTACTTTTTATTGTATACTTATTTGTCCAATGGTTGTTTAATTTATAATTTATCACATTTCAATTTTGAAGCATGTTACAGCTTGACTTAGGGTGTGGATATTTGTCCATTATTCAATTCTTTAGAGCAACCTGTAGCTGTTTTTTTTAAATTATACGATTTGGATATCAGTCTCATAGTCAGTCGTTATACATCTTTTTCATTGTCTATATTATAAAGATTATAGTTAAATGAAATATGAAATCAATATTAAAAAATCGTAATGCACATTTTTCGCGTAACAATATGACCAATTTAACTTCTGAGTTTTCAGTTGTTATCAATAATATTGTAATGGATATTTTTACATGCCCGATATGTGTTTAAATAAGCAAAAGTGTTGTCTTTTGAATTCTTGATATTTATATTAAATCTTATGCAAGACGAAAGAAACAAATCGAAGATTACAATGGGCACGACAGAAATCGGTAAATCAAAAGACAGACAAGACCGTGGCAAAAAAACCGAACGCGACAAATATAGTACACACAACACTACAATGAAAATTAAAGCCTAATAAAAACGAAACCGATAAAACCAGGATGAGTTCAGATGCTCCGAAAGCAACTCTGTCTCCACTAGTGGCATCGGACGTGCTACTTAGTAGCATGTGTTTAGTCATAATCGATGTTAACATGGTCGCACAGATTATCTAGTTTTCCAGGTCCGGATGGGTTTAGATTTTGACATGTAAAAGTAGCCTTTGGGTTTCGTTGCTTGAGAACTAATTCAGATTTGCAATATTGACCTTGAGAATTCGTTGAATCAATGACTATGGATATATGTATATTTGTGATACGGTTAGCGATTTTTGGATTTGAAATACTAACCTGAAAGGTTCGTTGTTAGATATTTTATTTTTGTGATAACAATCTGGGAGATCCGATGGTTAAATTTAATACTATTATAAAGTTTTATTTGGTTGGATAGCAGATTTTTGTCAAACTATTAACGAGATTTGATAATAAATATCATATATTGCCATACTAGCCAAGATGATTCCTTATTATTAGTTTTTATATGAGTTACTTCCCTGGATTATTTTTATTACGAGTATTTAAAAGTAGTTTTCTAGCTCTAAAGATTTATGAATTAAATATTGATACTAGACAGATGCATCGTTAATGGTCCGTGACAATAGCCTCATGAGCCTTTTGATTCGAAATTACATGTATTTCAGTTTGTGATTACTTCCCTTGGAGATTTGCTGATTACGAATGTTTTCCGCTTTGTGCAATATTTGGCAGATTTTTTCTAGTGGTTTAATTGATTAAAATATTTTCAAGTTAATTGAACTTACCTGGAGGCTGTGTTGCAACACCTGAAAGAAAACCAAAAACATAGTAGAAATTTGGGACAAAAAAAATAAGGAAAACAAATTCGGAAATTTGATGACAAAAGAGAGCATCTGACGTTTCGTGTCTTTGTTTTTGTCATATTTTTTTAAGAACAGTTTTCTTATTTAATTTATAATCTTACATATTTTAGGTACAAATCTTACATGAATTCAGAAACAATGAACATGTATTGTACAGTAGGTTAGCAAAGACGGTAATCAGCTGCAAGATCACCTGTGATTGGCCTAAATATATTACCAGGTAAGTGTGTTGTACAGTTTAGTTTATACGTTGTGTTCTACATATAGATATTTATGTACGTTAATCTTTAGGCTTCGTGTGCGGTGCTGTGTAATAAGAGATTCATGTACCATTAGATTAAGCTTTAATCTAATGGTACATGAGCGGTGTTCTGTAATAGGAGATTCGGAAGCTTTAACCTTTAGGTTTCGTGAGCGGTGTTCTGTAGGCTATTGTTTGTTAATTTTCATTTCTCTTTTGGTCATAGTGTCGTTTGTATCTCTGCTGGATTTCTTTGCGTATTGTGTATTGTATTTTTATCTGTATATATCCTTCTTGGTTATTACTTAAAAAATGATGGCAGTTTGTTTTTAGTAAAACAAACTTTATAAATTGAATTCTCGTGATGGCCTTTTTACATGCCTTGTTGAGACCTCAAGATTGAGAAATTTCATCTGCTGATTTCTAGATACCATGCGGACTCCTTGACAATTATATACCTTTGCTGTCTGTTGTTGAGGAAATATTCAGTGTTATTGACCTTTGAAAAAATGATGTTCGCTGGGGTTGTACTAAAAGTATTTGTTTTATTCTATAATCCATTTTAAGAAGGATTCTGCTGGATGTGTTGTTTTCAAAGTCAACAAATCTTTTGTTTGTTTTGTCTGTTATATTCTTTTTAAAGCTTTATCTTAACTTTTCAGACTATTTTTATTTGTAAATAAACTAAACTAACAATTTAAGTACTGAATAACTTACTTCTGATTTAATTTTAGTAAATATTCTGTATTTTCCCGCCACGATATGGATGAAATCCTGCCGAAATGGCATTAAACACCAATTAATCAATCTATCAATCGATATCAATATCAATTATCTCACGGATAGGCAAATATGTGATATATGTACAAGTCTCGGTATTTACTTCAAAAATAACTTCAAGAGAAAAAAGATAAAACGGTAAGTTCATTAGAGGAACAAAAATATCAAACAACTCACCAAGAGTTTTATTGGAGTCAGAAGTCTGAGGTCCATCTCCTTCAATTGTAAAACATTTAACCGCAACTATGTAATAGGTATCAAACTCCAGACCAGTGATTGTATACTGTAGTGTATTATTATCAACGGTGATAGTTGTTGGCCAGGAACTGATGTACTTGTAATATATTATTTTGTATCCTGTAAAAATATTACGAAAATATTCAAAACATTATTTGCTAGAGATATATTCATCATTTTGGCTTACTGCCTGTATCTTCATTAACAGCAAATGTATAAAATTGACATTGAAACTTAACACAAATATAATGCATTTCCATCAATATTGAGGCTGAGTAGCTTTCTAGAATTTTGTTGAGAATTTCGGGTGAATTATCAAAACGCTTTGCCGTTCAATGATTGTTGTTAAGTTTGCATGTTTTGGCAATCATTATGTCATTATAACTGTTGTAGTTAAAGTTAGAAGACCGGAGTCTTATTGACATTCTTACGTTTATCGCATGCGCCGTCTTCTGTCTTGACTCCTGACCATTGGATTATCATTGTTCTATATGAATTTAAATTATTGGTATATCGCCTGTCATAACATTTAATATTCGCTTAATTGTTTGGGCGATTTTGGGATCGTCACAAGGAGTGTTATTCAATACCATTGTTGAAGGCTTTGTGGAGTAATTTGGATAGATTTTTTATATCTTCTTGGTAAGGTGTGGCACGGTTTTCTTCGCATTCTTCATTTTTTGTATAATCCTCATTGAATATGCCACTGGTCAGTGGCTAAATCTAATACAGAATGTCTTTTAAATATAAAATAACGTTTCATTGCATACAGTTCCGGGAATGTCAGTATGATTTAAAAACAAGAAAAATCACTTTCTGTTTACCACACTAAAATCAATCTACAAAATTGTAATGTCAAATCTGTGATATGACAATGGTTTTAGACTCCCCATTTCTCTGGGGTATATATATACGGAAATGCCCATAAATGTACAATTCAAAAGTCGACCTCATCTTCTTTGGAAATCCCGACCGTTAAAACTAAGTAGACGTTCAAAACAATTTTGATTTAAGTAAGAACCAGTACGAAATTAAAGGGAGTTTTGACCTCTGGACTTACCCAATAAGATGCCGTTTATGTTTCCTCGTTCTATCTCCGTCCATGTCACATCAATTTCTGTATAAGATATCCCGACAGCCTCGACTGTAGATGGAGCTGCTTCAGGAACTGCCGAAATTTATGAAAGTGTTAGTTTTTATATAAAAATAGTAGGTATAGCATGATTATCCATGAAACAGCCAAACACAAAATGACAGTCGAATTTAAACTTCAAGTCTGAGTAAAGAATTTTAATTGATATAAATACAATCTATGGAATTAGTACTCGACAAAAAATGTTCCAAGTATCTTTTTAAACAAGCATGATGTATTCATTTGATTTTGAGGTAGATTTAAAATATTTTGGCAACTCTTCCCTCTCACAGTATGTTTCTGAAAAGTTGTTAAGAAGAAGGCGATTCCAAACGACATGCAGATGCAGTTTTATTGGTTGTTTTTTATCATAATATAGAAATAAAAAGACCACAGTAATAATATATTGAATCACAGATACAAAATATTCCGCTGTTGGCAGTTGATAATCGTACTTTGCACACTTGACACAAATAAATATTCTTGCTTCACGTCAACCTACTTTGTTGTCAGGTGATTTTCTGCTCACCTCGAGTGCAGAAAGCCCTGAATTTAATTTCCGAGCGGCCGATACCCAAAGCATTATAATTAATATTGGTTGCTACCCTACAACGCTCTAGGCATCGAGGAGTAAGATAAAAGGCTGATCGGCTGGGAGTCAGAATAATGTGACCAAGAAGCAGGGATATGTTCTGTTGGCTGTCGCGAAGAACAAAAATTAAGAATCTTATTTGGCTCACAGGTTTAATACAAAGCAAAGTTCAATTATTCGCCCTAATTCTGAATATGCATGCAACATTTGCGCTGAACGTCAAGCAATATTAAACGAATGACTTCAGCTTTAGGTCTTGTCTATTTGGAGGATTTGGTTTTTAAAAACATTCTACTTACCATCTGATAGGGTTTGACAAATAGAAGTTTGCGTGGGTTCATTACCAGATGCTGTATAAGTGTTTAAACTTAGTGTGTAGATTCCGTACTTTGTTAGACCAAGAAACGTATAGGTCTCTGTGAAATAGTCATTTACATCGAGTTCCTGTAATAAAGTGAAGAATTATAAATAAAAAATTGAAATAAACGCAGTTGTTCCTTGGCATGCTGAAAAAGACCTGAAAGTGCTTACTGATTTTATTACCTAAAAATTAAAACTCTGAAAATTAGAATTGACCTTTTTCCAATTAAACGCCATCTATGAGAAATCAGGGGGAGATAGTCCAAATGTGATGGTAAAACTGTGAAGCAGCCTATGTCTACTCTATAGAACACCAGGGGTTCTCAGTATATTGCCATTGTTTATTGTCAATTTTTGACACTTAAATGTTATCAAATAATCAGTCAAATATCTGAGAAGGGAATTGACTACTAAAAACCTGAAATACAGGTAATTTAATCCAATTTAGATTGTATATTGCTATTAAAGGTTTATAAGTGATGCTCCTTTCTGTTTCTTAGAAAACTTAGGATTAAAGAATATCTAAATAAAAAATTTTTAAAGTTAGAATTTAATTTATGAAAATAAAAGAATAATCTTGATATATATAAGAATCATGTTGATAATAATAATAATAATAATAATAATAATAATAATAATAATAATAATAATAATAATAAACTATAATATTTGAGAACAAAAATGCATTAAATAAAAATTACTTATAAAAATCAAGAGATGACTACAGATAACTTATTTGCATCATTTTAGATAACTTATCTATTTTTCATAAGAATAATTTTGATAATTATAATAAAAATAGCAATAACAATTTTAGAACAAAAATGCAGTGAATAAAAAATACTTATCAAAATCAAGAGATGACTACAGATAAGTTATTTGTATTATTTTAGATGACTTTATCTATTTTTCATTCATTTTTATTTCTCTATGTATTTATTCATCTTTCTTGTGTTTTTAATATATTTATTTATTTATTTTCTTAAGTCCAAAGACTTTTAAAGACAAGCATGCAAGAAATGAATACCTAAACTTATGATTAATACAAAAATATTAAATAACCTAGCTCCTTCAAAATATTAAACAACCTGAGGAATTCCCAGATTTAAACAGACAGTGTGCAGATAGTATTGTAACATTATTTATATTGTTATTTATAAATAATAAATAATTTTATAAATGAATAAACAAAATAAAACTGGTATGAAGTAAAGTTTATCAATTTTCTATAAAAAAATATTTGTTTCCAAGACATCATTTTGGCTATCGTTTATACAAGATGAAAACATATAGCCCAAAGGAACAGCAGGTGTGTAGCACAGGTTGAAGACCATCAGGTGTGATATCCAGTCACCTTTAATTACAATATACATGATATAAAGTATGTGAATTAATCCCTTTACTCATCTGCAATTAACAGACCTGTAAATTATTTTATTACACTTAAAGAAATATACACAGCCTAGCTTCTCTGCATTCTTCTACATTTGGTATTTTTCACCTTTCAAGGACAAAATTTTACAATAAAAATTTAAACCTAACTACAAAAAATACTTTATATCAAATTTAACAAGTTTCTGTTATTTATTGTCACATATATATCTATAAAATTGAATAAAATTAGTTCGAAATTGATTTCCCCAATAGTCTTCCATTAGCTGCAATTAAAGTTTACCATCAAATTTTGATTACTTCCCCTTAATTGGAAATGGGTCAATTGAATCAGTAAAATATTTTAGTTCTCTTTTAAAATTAAAATATACATAATTTAATATATTTTTGATTTTTAGAAACAAGATATAATTTTTTAAAACTTAACTTTTTGTGGTTTTGTTATTTTTTTTAAACTTCTTGTTGTCTCTTGTTTTTCCTTTTTCAAGTATACATATTTCGTGTGGCTTAATTTAAATATCCTGTAAGTAATAAATTTTGTTAATATTCTTTTAGCATTTTTCTTTGTCACCAATCTTTTTCTAAATAATTCCCGTCGCATCATGCTTTTTTAAATTTGTTGTTGCTTTGTTGAAATTTCTTGTCTGTGCTACATGTAGTTACTTTTTGTATCTTATATTCTTGTCGCCCTATGATTTTTTTTTTTATTTCATGTCACATCTCTTTTATTATTATTATTTCGTGTCGGTATTACAAGTAGTTTATTTTAAACCTCCTGCTTTTTAGCTCACCTGGCCTAAAAGGCCAGGTGAGCTATTCTCATCACTTGGCGTCCGTCGTCCGTCCGTCAACATTTTACATTTTGAACTTCTTC
>JAULBM010325001.1:0-13319 GCA_032357055.1 Geukensia granosissima | reverse complement strand
GGAAAGGGTAAAAAGGTTATAAAAGAAAACTAAAAAAAGTACACTTTTGAGTTCGATACTTTTGTTGTATCTTGTATTAAGTTTTAATTATATTTGTCATTGGTTTCTAGTATCGATCTCAACTGTTAAATCCATTTTAACCGATTTTTATAGTGTGTTTTTATTTCTTGTTTTGTCACACCACTGTCCCAGATAAGGGAGAGGATTGAGCGCTCACCAACCGGTTTAACCACGCCACATACTTATGTGCCTGCCCCAAGCCAGGAACCTTGTCCAGTGGTTGTCGTTGTTTTATTATACATTTGTTGTTATATGTTCACCATTTTTGCATTAGTTTAGATCGATTGTCGTGTTTCATGTATAGTTTCACATTTTGTATTCCGGGGCCTTTTACAGCGTTCGTTATGGTATGGACTCTGGTTCATTATTGAAGGCCATAATGGGACCTGTAGAAGTTAAAATTCTACTGTTATTTGGTATTTGGACAATTATGCCACGTCTCCTGTTTTTATATTCATTTTATAGATAGACAAAAACAAGCTGCAATAATACGTTTTAGCAATCACGATGTATGTTGAGCTGCGACGAGTTTTTTTATTGTCTACGGTATTTTACATTGTAAAAATTTGTTTGCCGGTAGTGGGTCTTTGCACACGCAAGCGCTATGCCAGATGAACTTATTGTTAACGCCGCGGAATAATAAAGTAATAAAAAAGAATTTGATCACCTGCAAAAATACTTTGAATAATTGGCAATAATATCGATTGTCAGTTTTTACGAATTTTTAAAGAGCTCCGTAATACAATATTACAGTCCTCTACACGAGGTTGCACGTATAAATGCATGTTTTTGTTATTTTGTAGTATTGATTATTCCCTCATGTAAAGTACATCAACAGAGGTATTGATTAATCTCGTATATTTCATGACACTTATTACTACATATTTTGACAACATTGAACCACCCAGAATATCGTACAGTTATAAATGATCTGTAATTTTTAATTCCACCATCAGTTACATTAAAAATTATTATTGGAGATAATACTCCTACTACATGAGACGGTGACATATCCAAATTTAGATAAAAACGATATGGTCATGTTATTACCGGAGACTTTAACATCGTTGAAAGCCGAGCTGAATAAACGTTTTTCAAAACGGGCCTGAATATTGTCCTCCTTCAAAAATTGACTGGATTGAGTGTCACAGTAGCAGTGTGTAAATACTAAATCGAAAGGTCTATACAATGCCGTTCCAAGACATGTCTAGTTATATTGATTTCAGCTACATGTACGAATAAAAAGTTGCGGCAAAAATAGTAGCCCTACCCATACAGATATTTGACAAAAATTATGTCATAAAGTTTTTGTGTCTGTCAACTACACGTATAATATATTTGATTTTGTGACTTGATATGCAGATTTTGTTATGTTTCTTAATGCATTACATTCCTTTGTTGTGTTTTATTGTCCTAAAATTGCTTCTTTGGCCCGTTATGGTGTTCAAATGTCCAAAAAACCTAAAGACGTAAAGCTACGAATGTGGTCTTACGGCCCTCAAAATTAGCCAAAAAATTTTTGCACCATTAAAAATGGAAATCCAACTTATAAAAACCCAGACATTCGAACATTTTGGTCTAATAAATTTTTCTAGTCAACAAAAATAATAAGGTTAAATATGACCTTGCAAATCAAGGAAGGTCACGGGAAATCCACAAAAAACTTAATGTTTTCCGTTTCTACATAAAAATGTTTACCCTTCACATGCAAGGGCAGTCTGGATATTTTAATATTATTTTTGTCAGTATATTTTCTAAATACAAGTGAAATTTCAATCAAGGTCCTTATATGGGAACATAGCGAACAATGTAAAAATCGCATATGAAATTTATTGGTTTTTGCGGTCCGTTGTTTGTTGTGTTACCTCCCTTGGTGAAAGAAGAAATTTTCAAAATTACATTCTGATCTAAACCGAATGTAGTATTTATTAATAAAAACTACATGTTTAAATTGAAAATATTTTTACAAATTTAGAATATCAAAAACATACATCTTAAACATACTTTTTTTTTGTCAGGACCATTGCGGTTACCAACTTTCCGGTGGTGTGATAACTATTTTGCCGTATGTCTTATGGACTTTGATTTGTTCGGTAATTGTGTTATATACTTTATTTCCTACTAAGAATTTAATGCGATTTTAGAAACTTTCGAACTATGTTTAGGAGGTATTTTAGGGATATAGATAAGCACCAGTAATTAATATTTTGGAAGACCGTTGGTCTTTGACAGATCGAATTTATACTTTTAAAACAATTAGAAAAAAGTTGTTAACTTTGTAAAATACACTCAAGTTATTTTAAAAGTATAAAGGCCTCCTTGAACGTGTACAATTGACGCAATGATCTATGAAGTTATACACAAATGTCCTATCTACAAGTATCCGTACACGTACACGTTGACTTTGCTTAATCTCTCGCATTTATGCCTAAAAGAAAGTAAAAATAATGACCATACATTATGAGTTATATACCTTTCCAAAACGCATTTTTAACCTGATTATAGCCAAATCTTGATATAAATTGTATAAAACTGCCATACTGTTTCATGTGTTTGTAGCCTAAAAGGTATTGTCGGTATGCCACACAACTATTTTAATCGTTACGTCTGACAAATGCGCTGACTGTGCGAAATAATTTACATTATCACGCTATTTTAGAAGAACCAACAACTTTTGCATTGTTTGTGAATGTCTGTAGCGAATGATTTTACCCTTAATTTCATTTCAACAAAGTGTATGATTTAATGAGACGTTCTACCGTGATAAGAGAAGACTTAAAAATACCATGTAAATATCTAACCTGTCATCACAATCGTAAAAAGATCATCTGTTTAACCTTAGTAACGATGTACACTTGTCTGCTGTATCGTAACATACAAACATTATCTTTTGGTGTGTGAGGAGTTCAGTGACCATTGTACATTATCTGGCACTTGTACTTCCTTGTCATGATGCTTGTTACTGATTAGAAAACACCTATGCTTCTCTCCTCTGCATGTTATAAAATTTGGTTCTGCAAAATCGGACAAAGGACATTGTATAATAATGTAAATTAAAAATGCATTTTTCACTAACATTTTTGGATGGGAATTCTATATTCATAATATAGGGGGAGGTTGAGTCCTCAAAAACATATTTTACCCCTTCTACATACGTTATGTGTTTTCCCAATACAGGAACCTTTGATCTAGTGGATGTCGTTGTTTTTATGTTTAAACATAAATCTTTGGAGAATCATAATTCTCATGAGACAAACACAATGTTCAGTAGCTGTAGATAATTTTTTTCTGAGACGATCGATATATTTTTTGTTGAGCATAAACATAAAGCACTCACCAAGTGTTTTAAGATTTTATGATAGAAAAAAATATTTGACATGATTGTCTATGAGACAGTTATCCAAAGCGTGAACATAACAAAAATCTATTGGTTTTTCTATGGCATTCAATGACAGAAAGGTATCCCCACCTTAAGGCAAGCCTTATGAGGTCCCTAATATAAAAAGTGCTGATATTCTAATTTATTAACCAATAGGTATTAATATGTTATAAACGGACAATCTATTAAAAATACCAAAAACCGGGCTATTATGAGATTTTCTTCGTTATGCCCGGGCCATTACGGGATTTTTTTCGTTATGCCCGGGCCATTATCGGATTTTCAAAATGGCTGACAGAAACATTCGCTTCAGATTTTTTTCCCCATTTTTCAAGCATTTTGATTCGGTTTTTTTTGCCGGTCAAATTGAAAAATTATTTGAAACATATTCTAACTGATTTTCTGAACTTGATAGGTGTAAAAAAAAAATACAAATGAAAAATTTATTATAAACAACTAGTATTAAATGAAACAAAACATCTTACTGCAAACCCTAGTGGACTTAGCAATGGAAACATTACAAAATAAGCAAACACTTTCAAAATAATCTTTATTAGAAATAGTTTTGATTGGTTAATAAGAGTTTTAAGAAATGGGTGTTTTCATAATGGCCCTGTTATATGTCCTCAGACAGTAATAATGGCCTCGGATGTCTGTAATGGCCATTATTAGAGACCTTGGACATATAACAGGGCCATTATGAAAACACCCATTTTTTAATACTATAATAAAAAGCAGATACTGCTGAGCCTTCCAGACCACTTAAGTTTACAACCAGGTATTGTTGGGTCCGCATTGTTCATTGTTGAATGTTTAAATTTTTTTGTTAAGTAGATATGTAGTAGATATGTATGTGTCATGCCGTCTTGTCCATGGTCTCGATATTATCTGTCAACTTGCCCCATTTTGTCTGACCCTTCGGTAGCCTTTTGCATCCTTTTCACTACAAACCCAAAATTTCTGACCGAATGTGTAAATGGAAACTCAAATATTCTTATTTTAATAGACAACCATGTTGATGATAAGAAACACTTTAATTCTCTATAGCAATAAAAATTATGTAAAAATACATGCATCACTGAGTTAAGTATACATGTACAACCAAGAAAAAGTATTAAGTTTAAAACAAATACAACTTAAGACATAATAAAACTTTAAAGTTACATAAAATTTAAAAAGTTTAAAACTGATACGATATTGATGACCACACAACAGTCAAACTGGCTACGATACGTACCTGTAGGTGTTTTTTAATTCAAGATTTGTTAAGAATATGACTAGAATTTTGCTGATTTCCAAGTGTTATTTAGTTATACTTCCATTTCTTTATTTTTATCTTCTTATTAGCATGTTATCTACTATTAGTTTCTATGATGTTACTATTTTCTCCTTGTGTACATGGAGTCATAGCATATCTCTCCTTCGTCACGTCGGTCGAATTAGTACCTATAATACAAGAGAGTGGTTTTCTTAATAGTCAAAATTTCAAAAATTATAAAAAAAAAGATTAATGTAAGAGAGACTGCATTCCAACCTCGAAAAACAGTGAATTTAAGCTTTTTGACAAACAAAGATTTATCCTATTTGCCTCTAATTTGACACATTAAAAAAAACTGGAAACTTGGGAACATTTTCCTTTTCCAAAGAAAGATGGTATTTTCAAATGGAAAATAACTGGGTAAACAAACTTTAAATTTTAATACGGCCTAGTTCAACCAAGGTCTAGATGGTATTCCCGAAGTCAATATGGAAATGAAAGGATTCGGGGCTAATGTCAGAGAGAATGCACTCCAAGAGGGAATTTACAAAGCCATTAAAATATGAACTTATCAAAACAAAGAGCAAGTAAAGATTTGATGCCGCATAACTAAAATCTATGCATCAGATAGTGCAGTTTAATGTCAGATTTTTAAAAAAAATTGAAATATTTATAAATGTGGATACAGTATATATGTCGCCTGCTTCTGCAGTTTGATAGAAGGAGCAGCCTTAACTTAAAGCGATCGATCATACATAACTGAGGGGCTGGACCATGGCTGAGGAGTCTGGATTTACTTATATAGATGCAACTTCAAACCAAATATCAAGTTCGTGGCACTAATAGTTGTAGCTGTAGAAACATGCATAACTGAGGGGATGGGGTCATCATTTGGTGTGGGATCGGGATGTGCGGAGGTTGGTTCAACTCCATAACAAATATCAAGGGGCTAGCAGTACTAGTTGATGCTGTAAAAACTACTTGCAAAATCTTGACAGCGATCGCTCATGCATAACTGAAGGAATGAGGCCATCCACTAAGTGCACTCCATTAAATTTAACAAAATAGGAATAAATGATTCAAAGACATTTAATCAATGTTAATAAAAGACCATATCACAAGTTTTAAATGAAACTTTAAATCTGTGACCATGCCTGTAGAGCCAGGGGTTCATAATATCCATGGAAACGAGATGAGACATTACTTCTACAACTTCATACCTAATATCATGCAGCTATCATAAGCGGTCAAATCACAAACTTTAACAAGGAGTTTTCAAAGTCAGTGAACCATGGCTGTGGGTTCAGGGGTTCATTAACTCCGAGAAAACAGGATGAAACTTTACTTCTACAACTGCATACCCAATATCATTCACCTATCATAAGCGGTTTCTGAGAAACTGGCCTAATCACAAACTTTAACACGTAAAAATTTCAAGGAGGTTAGAGGTTAATTATCTACATGGAAACAAAATGTATGCATCATACAACCTATGAGTGGCCTAACATAAAGGATTCCTTTCAATACAGACCTAACCACAAACTACGCCGCCGCCAACGCCGGACACAGCTCATACCTATATCTCGCCTTCCACGACTTTCAACGTAGTCTCTTTGAAAATACAAATTTATCAATGTTAAATAAATATGGGGCATTTTGATATGCTATATGTACATTTAACCCCCAAAGGACGACCGCGGTATAGAAATATACTGGACGTTAAACAACAATCAATCAATTAATGTACATTTGAAGGAGTAACCTTGCATCTGTAGCATTAAACCAAAACATAGGAAGTCCAAGATTCAAACATAGTAAATTAAGTACCCAAAATCCAAACAAATCGAAACAGGAAGCCACATCCGACGTGTATTACGTTTCGAAGCTTTTCTGTATTTTCTGTGCTTTCGGTCCACCAGCAGAGGATACGACCCACTGAGTGTTGCTTAAAACTTATATTCTATTCCCAATTTAATTGAGAAGGCTTGATTCCTTTTATATTGCCCATGGTAGATGTCCTCCCGTCAATTTTACAATGTTTGGATGTTGGATTTCCTATGTTCTGGTTCTAATGCTACAAAGGAGAGGTTATATACATGTATCACATATCAAAACTCGATGTATTTATTCTACACAGATAAACCTGTATTATTACATTGTGTTTTTCCTGTTAGGCTAGGATATTTCTGAAGTTAGCTTTAGGATGTTGGATTGACGTATATTTATTACAAAACATCTGTTACTGACTACAGACTCCATATTTACCATTAGTCGTCCGACAGCACATTCTTCTTAAGATGTTCAGGTAACCATTTCTAATATCCGGAAACCTGAATGCATAAATTATTGGATTACACGCACTATTCGTAAACCCGGAACAGTAAGCCTGGAATAAAAAGGAGATTATAGTATTCCATACAAATATAGTCGAATGTATTGCAGCATGATCTATTCTGCACAAAATCGTCATGTTCAAGTTCTCTAATTTAGTAAATTTGCTACGATTGAACAATGTATTTTATCCCCACCAAAGTTCAGACTGACTGATTGCCCTGATGTTTTTAACGTCCAGGGGTTAAACATATTTGTGAGCGTTCAACTACTACTTTAGTATCAATATTGACTCTCTGGTCAATTATTTTCATCAAAGCTAATTTTCGTCAATGTTTTGTTACATTTTTGTTTTACACGCTGTCATTTAACTTAGTCCGGCCATGGCGGCCATATCGGATGGCTCCCGATCATGATTTTTAGATGAGACTAACCAAGGATCTTCCATGAAAGTTTGGTTGAAACTGACTCACAAAATTCAGAGGAGTTGATAAAAAAGCAAAATTCCCATAGCATCAATTTTAAACCAACTCCAGCAATGCAGGCCATGTCGGAATGCATTCCAGAAAATCAACGTAAATTTTCAAAAAGGTCAATTTAAGAATCATTCCAAGTTTGTTTAAAATTGGCTTACTGGTATCAGAGAAATAGTTGAAAATATTAAACTTCCGGTAGGTCCATTGTTGAACTAAAACACAATTTTACGAAATGTTAAACAAAAATGTTGAATTTTGGTATGTTATATATACTTTTCAGGGAGAAAACTATTATCAGTAAGAATTGAAACCAAAACATAGGAACATAGTCAAAGAATTACGCAAATCCAAACAAGTGGAAATAGGAAGCACATCCGACGGAAGGGACAACTACTAAGTGTAATACGTTTCGTAGTCTTTCTGTATATTCAGTGCTTAAGAATTAAAACAAATGCAGTATATTTCTGCAAACATTGTTTGATAAATTTTATTTCTGACAAGTCTGACCACTAGGCTAGTGAATACCATCGGAGACTTCTGGTTCACCAGCAGAGGCGTCGACCCAGTGGTTTCCCATAGGTTCGATGTTTAATCAAGTCAGGCGGCTATGTTAGATTACGTTAGGAAAACCCAATGTTTAAAAGGTTTGCTTGACTTAGTGGGTTTGGAGGAATTGACGATAATGTATAATTCCTATATAGGGTCCAATGTCATTATCCGACCGTGGCGGCCATATTGGGTGGTTCAGTTGTGTCAGAGAAATTGATGAACAGTTTCCCATATGGTCCACTGGATTATGGTAGGAAAACCGAACATAATTTTAAAGGGGTACATCTACGGATCACCCCACAAGTTTTTTTAATTGGTCCAGTGGTTTAAGAAGAGTTGATGACAATGTGAAATTAAGATTTACGCAATCTCCGTGGCAGAGACGCTTCGATGTATGAATACTAAGGGCCTGTTTACACTACAAAAAGTAAATCCGTACAACTGAACTCAGCTAAATGTGGCTTATGTCACAATGCGTTCACATTAGGATTAAGTTAATCCGGAATATTTTGTAGTGTGAACGCAAGAAAAGGATTAACTCGCACTTGTCAGAGGCGGACATTCAAAAAGAGCTTGAGGGTCCCACCAGAAAAGGAAAGTGTTTGACAAAATTGCTATCGAGCTCAAAGAGAATGATTATGAGAAAAGGAATGGTGAACAATGCCGTATCAGAATGAAGAACGTTTGTTCTTCATATCAAAAGGTAGTAAACGGAAGACTTGTCCTTTCTTTACAGAACTGAATGCGGTCCGGGGAATTGAAGTCGTTACAAAGAAAGAAGATAATTACAAATGCAACAGAAGATATAAAAGATGCAAATTTCGAAAAAAAAAATACTTTGTTTCTGTTCTGACGTTTTAGTTCTAATGCTGCCAATTTACTCCTTGAAACACTTGACTTTACAAGCATTACAAAACTCATAATGTTATGAAATATTGGTTAACATATATTGCAATGTGACTTGGGTTTTATGTATAGAAATTAGATTTGTAACACCAATTTTTCTTGGAGTATATGATAAAGGTATGTTTTTTTTTCTTTCTTATAAATCAGAATTCTTTTTTCTTTGGTTTCATTTTCTTTATATTTACAAAAATGTGGTTTTCACTAATTCTAAGTAACACAAATAAAATTATATTTCGCGCAACCTGTAGTTCGAAAACGTGTTTGGTGACATTTTTGTTTCATTTGAAAACACATTTTAAAAAATATTACGATATGAATCATCTTTGTCAAAGTATAAAACAGATCTATAGATTTTTACTAGAACAGCCCAGCCTTCGTAAGGTCGTTATACTTGATTCCTTTTGTTAAAAAGGTATTAGATTCCTATCAAATAGTCCGTTAATAAGGAATATCATATTGTGTATATGGATAGGCGCTATGGTTTTATTACTTACCAGGGGATTTAGAAAAGCTGGAATGGTGTCTCTATCCGAGGTAAAGAAAATGAAATCCACATAAAAAACGTAAGGTAGCCAACAAACGATGAAACAAGAGATGACTATAATTAATGTATGTATAGCAGCTTCCTCGCCGGAACTTCGTCCCATGTCAGAAGCCCGAATGGTCGACTTTCGTCGAAAAATTGCAGTACTTTTCATAACGTAGTATATTTTAACATACATGATGAGCATAACAATAAACGGCATTATAAAATTCAGCACTAAATTTCCGACGGACAAGATAACTGACTTTACAGTTAAAACAGGATACTTTGGTCCACATTGGGTAGTTTTTGGTTTAAACTCTGCTTCGCCTAACACAACAGTCGTAAGTAATGCAAAGAAAATGCCCCAAACCCACGATGCACAAATCATCGCATAACATTTATACCTGGGGACCGGAAGTGTGTTGCATTCAGACAAACGTTTGACTGACACGTATTTATGAATACTTATGTACGTCAGAATATGAATTGATGTCAACAAAAATGTTGTGTTTAGAAAACTGTTTACACTGCATAAAAAATGTCCCAAGTGCCATTCTTCACGAAATAATGTGTAAAGCGAAACGGGAGCGATAAATATTCCAACACTCAAGTCTGAAATCGCTAGCGTAAACAAAAATAAATAAGTTCCGTTTTCAGCACGGCGCATGTCTTTCACAAACAGGATCACTAAAATGACTAATATATTTCCAACAATTGAGCATAATATTATCACAACCAGCCATACTGAGAAGACCACAGTTTCTACAGGACCGTAGTAATCATGATGCGAAGTATTAGATCCATTGTTAAACATGAAAGTTGCATTCTCCATGATTACTGTGGAAACTTAGAAAGCGTTATCTCTGAAAAATAAAACAAAAATATGATCATTAGATGAAGTTAAAACATACATGACCGATACTCATTTTTGGACAATTAGAAAAAGGTTTCACACATGTAGGCAACGTTCAGTAGAAAATCCTACTATAAAAGTCTCGTAGTCTTAAATATCGTTATGTTCTTACTATATGTCTCGTTGTCTTTCGTTTCGTTCTGTTGGTGGTGGTTTTGTCTGTCTTCTGACTTAACGATTTCTGTATGTCCCTGTGGTAATTTTGAATAAATATTTTGATTAAGTAAACATTTTGTCTTGCAATTTTTATCGATACTGAATGCTCAATAAATTTTGTCATCGAATAGATCCCCAAAGAGACTGGGAAGCAAGTGTTAAGATCAATCGGTACAAAACATCATTATAAATATGGCTGTAATATTGTATAATATATTGTAATTTCCTATCTTATTATAAACATTAATGTATTATTCATTTATTGTTACTTTCGCAGCGCTACTTTATACAGTATATATGAGTAGGAAAATATTATAAAAGTTCACAAATGTAATATTCAACAAGTCGCGTAGCTGTCATCTACGCAGCAACACGTGCTGCCCAGCAGGCACTTCGACCGTAGTACAACGTAGAGTGATGAAGTAATGACCAACTCCTTACACCGCCGTCGACGCAGTGACCGACTTGCAACCAGCCCTGCTGCAGTGTGTTGAGGTAGGACGTGGCCATGAAAATAGCTTCACAGCGTAACCGGTCTGCTCTGCTCGGTACCTGGCCCTGAAAAGCGCCGTTGTAGTTCAACAAATCCAGCAAGATAAATTAAGTTAACAAATCGACGCCATATTGAAACAACGACAATCCAATAGGTCCACAAAGATTCAACAATACCTCCTCGTCACCAACTCAAATTATACCAACCAACTTAGCTAAATCAATACTCAAGTTCTTGAAGGAACCGTCCGACTGAGAGCATTAATTTGTTGTGTAGGACGTAAAAAACCGCCAACCACCACAAAAGTAATATTAAGAGCAACAATGCAAACAATCACTACATACCTTTTGAAAATATATTTGAGATAAAAAGTCACTATGGAGATTCCACAAGTATTAAATTAATGAGATATTTCCAGAAAAATCAAATGTACAAATACGGCGTCCGTATACTTTAGCTGTTTGTTCCCAATTGTCCTTACTTGAGCACATGATCAGATTCCCGTTTTGAAAAGGAGTTCGTGGATTCCAAGCCTTTGTTCTTTTTGTTTTCGTTATATCGTTTAGCTTGTACTAATATTATTAATTTTCCTTTAGTTTGTCTTATCTTTTTTGACTATATGCACTTCTAATCTCTCACATGGGTATTCTGCACAGGACTTGAATTGTTAATTACTTTGGATAACATTACATAACAGGCAATAGCTACAAAAGACCTTTTAAAATTACGATAAGGAATAGATTTTACTGATTGACAAACGGATTTCAATAGGATTATCCCTAAAGTGATAAATGTCAATTTGCGTTAACATATTATTTACGAATACAAACAAAAAGAAAAAAAATACAAAAAAGTCTTTTTTAATAATTAATGCACAACCAAATATTTCGCTGTCGCATAATTTTTGTAGAACTATATATACAAACAAAAAGAAAAGAAATGCAAAAAGTCTTTTCAATAATTAATGCACAACCAAAATATTTGCTGTCACATAACTTTGGTAGAACTATAAAACAAAAAGAAAAAAAAAAATACAAAATATTAGTCTTTTTAATAATTAATGCACAACCAAAAATTTCGCTGTCGCATAACTTTCGTAGAAATATACAAACAAAAAGAAAAAAATTACAAAATCTTCGTCTTTTTTAATTATTAATGCACAACCAAATATTTCGCTGTCACATAACTTTTGTAGAAATGTACAAACAAAAAGAAAAAATACAAAAATCATTTTTAATAATTAATGCATAACCAAAATATTTGCTGTCGCATAACTTTGGTATAACTATTCAAACAAAAAGAAAAAAGTACAAAATGTTAGTCTTTTTTAATAATTAATGCACAACCAAATATTTCGCTGTCACTTTACTTTTGTAGAACTGAGCGGTCTCAAGTAAAGATCAAGAAATAAAAGCCTTAGTTCAACGTTGTGTACTATACTAGTGACTTGTACCTGTACGTCACAGTTTTTTTTTTTTTTGTTCAATTAATTTTTGAAAACAGAAATTATCAAAGTATTTATTCCTTAAGGAATTGCTAGGGTAAGTCTATATATATACATTCTGCAACCAACAAAGATTGCATCACATGAAAAATGGGTGTTCGATGTTTGAAGTCGTCAAGGTAGGCCTAGTCACAGAAAACTTTTACTGAAAGACCTTAGTGCTGCAATGGTTTGTCAAAATCTTACAAAAGTGTCAGTAATAGAACTTCTCGTTTCGAGTTTTATGTATAGTTTCACATTTTGTATTTCGGGGCCTTTTACAGCTTCCGTTATAGTATGGACTCTGGTTCATTGCTGAAGGCCGTAATGGGACCTGTGGAAATTTAAATTATAGTTATTTGGTGGGTGGCTGTCTGATGGACAATCATGCCACATCTCCTATTTCTATATTTATCTGTGTGGTATGTGTATTATATTGGTCTTAGATTATTGTGGAAAGGGAAATTTCATCGGAAGAAACTACTTTCGAAGATCACGTTTCGAATCTTAAATCGGGTATCGAATATGAATCGGATACGGAAACCTGTCCAAGACCATTTTTCTACATAATATAAATGAAGACACAAGTGTTAACAAAATGTTTTGCAATCCGTACGAATACTACCCTAAACATTTTTCACAGTTCCCCTGATCAAGTAAAGCCTCAGTACTTCATGCAATTAGTCACCAATTTGGAAACATAACATACATTTATCTAAATTGAAAGAAATGATCATGAATTATTGTAATAAAGCTTACGAACATAATGGTATAAACTATTTTTGGAGT
>JAULBM010324990.1:0-13319 GCA_032357055.1 Geukensia granosissima | reverse complement strand
GGTATATTAAGTGTGTCTATGTAACGGGATCACGACTCTCTGAATCGTGGACAATCAAACAAGTAATGTGAAGCCGTTTCAGGAATGTTATTTTGACATAAACAGCATATGGGGATTCCACCACATTTTTGAGAAAAAGATGTTCGTTAGGCGAGCTACATTTAATCCTCAATCTGCAGTGCAATATCTGTCCTAAGCGAGTTCCAGCATAAAAATATGGCAGTGTGCTCTGGGTTTTAGATTAAAAGTACAATTTTAGTGAACAAATAAAGGTACTGTGTTTGACATATTGAGGTTGCAGGTTCCAGGTCCGAACTGTGGACGGTAGTAAGTAATTTGAATGTTGAGATGTTCTTGATCTAATCGGAGAAATTATGTCCGAGTGACGAGTGTTATGGTCATGAAGGGCAAAAAAGGGTTGTGGTTCCAGTTCAGATAAGTATGACGGTGTTAGATTGTGATACATCTTATAAAAGTGTAGAAGTCGGTGGGTCTTGCGTCTGTCTTTGAGTTTTTGCCATCCGGTGTCTTTGTACTATCTGTCAATTGATACAACCCTTGTCCCTCCAGTGACGATCCTAGCTGCCTCTATTTGAACATTTTTATTAGTTGACAAAACAAATTGTTTTGTTTAACGGTCTTTAATAATACGATTTATATTCCGTTTTAAGCTTAAAATAATATTTTAATATTCAGCGGTCAGTTTTATGTTTATCAAAGATTTATTTACAAACAAAATAAACAAAATAAAATGTTGTATAACTTTCTTTTTTAATCTCAAAACAAAACAATGATCAAAGAGATCATAGGATTAAATGACGCAAGACTCTGACTTAAAGGACGAACTGGCGACCGTTTCACGTCTTGCGTGCTCGTATTACGACTTGAGTCAAATATAAACCTTAACCTTAAAATAATTGCAGCATAAAACAATTTTGTTGATGATTTTGTAATAATCTACACTATGGTGTCCAAAATAGACACAGAAAAAATATACTAAAATATTGCATGAGGAGATTTCAAATATATAGAGAGAAAATAGGGATACCTCTTCAAACGACGTTCATTTTTGGTATTCTTGCATTGCATGCAAAGTGTGATACTCTGGTGGAATAACTTAGGCTCGGACCATTTGATTTTTAAAGCGGCTGGGATTTGTATTTGGGTCAGATAATTTTCTTCATGCATAGTTAATGTAGAAAATTTCTTTTGAAATTTTTTTCCAATGGCTAGATAGTGGACCAGAATATTTTTTTATCTCCTGATGCTGACCAGAAATATTTATTGGACCAAATTCAGGGTCAGAAAATTTTTTAAAAAAAAATCCCTAGCCCCTCCCCCCGGGAAATCAAAAGGTCCTTGTCTAATCACTATTTGACTTCAGCATATTTTTTTTTTGTTTTTTGTTTGTTTTTTTTTAATATTGTGCTTATGAAAATTTGTTATTAAAATGATTTAAAATGATGTTAGGAGTTTACTGTCTCCTATGATCCTACCAAAGTTGTATTTATATGACATGTTTGACTAGTAAGAAATGCCATTGGATGTGTGTATCACTGTATGAAAATAATGCGTCACTGAAGATTCAGGTGGAACTGGATTGTGGGATGCCAGACTTTCGGGTGTGCAGTGAGGATGCGTGTGATTTATATTAATTACTAGTGGTCGAAAGATATGCAGTATTTTATGTAAAATCTCTGAATTTATTTAATTGAAATTTTACAAAAACAAGCGACCATAATAAAAATTAAGGAAATTTTTGTCTTGTGGGGCGGGATGTTATATTGTCTGTATTTCGTATGGTCGTGTAGTTTTTGTATGAGAATTGAATGAGAGTTGTTTCCCTGAGATTGAAACTGTAACTTTGTTTGTGACGTTATCTTTGTCTGGAATAAATGTAAAATGGAAGTAGAATGCTGTGTGTCCGCCACAAAATCTAATTAATCGGACGATGCCAGCCATCTATTCGAGCCCGTAACAATGCTGCTACTAATATGTACCTATTTCAAGTATGTACATGTATTTGTATTTTTTTTATTGCATTGATGTTAAAGAAAATGTTAGGTTTTCTTGCAATATGATCACTTTGAAATTTTTTTATTTCAATTAGTAATATTTAAACCCAAAATTCATTTATCATATTATCTACTTGTTCGTTGAAATTTTATAACCAAAAAAAAAGACTTTCTTTTAAATTGACATCACGAAAAAATAGTAATATGGTATATTAATATTTTATTTCAAGTTATTAAAGCTACTATGTTACTTGATGAAAGATAGACTTTGCAGTCAATATTATGAAAAGTTCAGCTATTTTGCGGAGCGGTTTCCATTTTTCTATCCAGTTACCATAGGAATTTTCTTGTATATTAAAAGTATATTTGTTAGGATTTTTTTCCTGATGATCTTACAAGAATTTCCTAAAATATGTATAAATATAATATGTTCCAATTATTCACAGGTTATGATATTTCTGAGCTAGATTGACGGCACTATAACGAACATGTGATTGATTGATTGGTTGAATGTAGCTTAACGTCCAGTGGCAAATATTCCATGCATATTCAGGACGAGAGCATATTAATGAATGATGATGATGACCCCTGCTTTGTATTAGATCGACACGCTGAGCCGGATTTTTAACGTGCTAGCTCACGAAAGCAACAGTCCGCAGGAAGACATGCCACTTTATCCGAACACATTATTCTGACTCTTGACCGACCAGCTCCTTAATGCTGCGTGCTAAGCGGAGAAGCAGCAAATACCAATTTTAAAGTCTTTGGTTTTACCAGGCCGGGGATCGAACCCACGACCTTCCGCACTCGAAGCGAGCACGCTAACATTACACCACCGAGGTGGTAAATAATCGAATAAAAGCTTAGTATAACTATTCACTAGATTTGTATATATTTTGTATATAGTGCACTTTTTGTATGACGTAAATTCAAGTATTGATTACTACATGATGTAAAATTTCCGGGTTCTATTAAAAGAAAAAACACATACATACATGTAGTTTGAAAATACTTTAGTCATATGATTTTGATATTACATATAAAACACTTAAGTGGTACATGTATCATCTTAAAATGTAAAAACATGTATTGTACACATTTGGATATCTAATGTTTTAAATACGGAGGTATGTCTATTTTGAAACAACGATTTTTGTTGAAAATTATTCTTTGCCCAACAGCGGATGAGTGTTGATAACAAAACTTCTGATAATTCAAATATTTGCAATGAAAAAACTGTCTGGTTTTCAAACAGGTAAGGGAAAAGAAACCAAAACTACGTGTTATTTTGACGAATTAGCAAAACATCACAGGAACTGCTCACCCCCTTCCGGACTAACTGAGTTCACGTCTGGTATTTTGGGATGTTCACATTGTTCATAGTTGTATGTTTGTTTTTAGTTTTAAATGTCTACGTGTCATGTTCAGTCTTGTCGTGTTCGAGATTGACGTGTCTGTCGACCATAACCTTATGTCTGACCCTTCAGATATTACATTACTCCATATGCCCCCTTTTTCTTTCGATATTCTTTTGCTCCATGTTCTCTTTAAATTGTATATTATATGTTATTCAGGATCTTCACAGGGTATACGGGCTGACAGAAAATATCAACACGTTCTCCCTGTGAAGCCCGAATAACAAATATATTCTGTAAAAGTAATCCTTATAAAATGCAAGAAAACATGAATTCTTCTCATGGCTGAAGGATTACTTCTCGATCACAACTGCCAACAATAATACAACAGTTAGTTATAAAACCGCTTAGATCTCCACACAAAATATATATTTTTATTATTATAGTTTTTCTTGAAAAAAATATGTAAAATGATAACACCATTTTGAATCTGTTTCAATATCCCCGTCCTTACCCAGGGAATACGATCTGATATCGCCGGATTTATTTACCAATCAAAATCCTGGAAATATTAAGATTCTACATTTACAGAATATATCGTATTGTCTTTGACTTCACCAAACCTGAAATTGTATTTACTAGTTGTACACTTAACTTGCAACATTTGGGAGTAAAAGTGATGAATGGTTTGCTCGGGGTCAGAATGAATGATACACTTATCTGCGGGCTATTTTAAGTTTTGTGTGTTAGCACATCAAAAGTTCAGATCAGCACTGAACATAGTTACACCAAATATTTATATTCTTGATCCTGGGACAGACGTGTTATTAAACTACCCTTTATTTGTTTAATTGCGGTATGTTGTATATACGTATTATATGTACTCATTATTATAGTTTTACTATGTCTCACCATTCCGACCCCATCCCTCAGGCCCATGCTTTTTTTTTTTTTAATCTTAGTAAGTTATGTTATATTTCACTAAAAATATCTCTATTGTACAACAGAACTTGATGTAATGTTACTTATTTTCATTCAGTGATTTTTTCTTTTGTTCTGTTTTCAAGCATTGAAAAGTTATATTTAAATAACTACTTTATGAACGGTTTGAAATATTTGATTTTGTTTTATTGAACAATTAACAATGATCTCTCATCACCACGCCGCCTCGGCTCTTTTTATTGTCTTAAATTTAGAGTGGCGCATGCATTTCAGTATAACACAAACTGACTAATTCTTACAAAGATATGTGCGTAAAAGTGCATTA
Source organism: Geukensia granosissima (assembly GCA_032357055.1). Taxonomy (NCBI): domain Eukaryota; kingdom Metazoa; phylum Mollusca; class Bivalvia; order Mytilida; family Mytilidae; genus Geukensia; species Geukensia granosissima. The sequence goes on along the minus strand of JAULBM010324990.1, from coordinate 8,682 downwards.
ATTACTACTGCAATATATATCTTTTTAAATCTTACATTACTTTGTGATCTTTTGTATACATTCTAGGTCAGAACAAGAACATCCCGAAATAAGAGAGATCATGATTAAAGAGGTAATCGGAACATAATTCTATTATAAAAGAAGAAAACTTGGTTCTTGGCGTAGACTCTAAGACTACCTTAATTTAGTTTATCAAGTGGTCACATTTGCAATGGGCACTAAACCACTCGTTCCGTATACAAGAACATCACGTGACATTTTTATAGTGTATGATGATTCGGACGGATTTACAAACGAGGAACTTCTTCCTGTATTAGATAGCAATCGTATTTCATATGTCTCACTTTACAGTGTACCTGGAAAAACTGTTTCTAATTTTCTTTCATCTCTACAGCCATTCCCGTACAAAATACTACTTATTTTATCAAAAGAATTCTGCAATAATGAAAAGCTCAAATTTTATCTAGACATTGTGTTTGAAAAAAGCTTGATCGAGTTGGGGAGTAAAGAAAAACTATATAAAAGCATCGTTACCTTCGTTACAACAGGTGACGTCTCAAAATACTCCGGACTCAGTGTTTTATTGAAAACTCGAGTAATCTATAATGGACCAGGTTATTCCCCCGTTCTTCTAGTCCAGGACCTATTATGTGACTTCGGGTCATTCCTTACCGTCTTAACAAGACACAATGAAAAGGATATTGGCAAAAGGTTGGGACTTCACGGACTTAGTCTAAAACATCTTAATATGGACATTTTTGGGTTGCTTATATCAATCGAGGATTTATCTGTAAAAATTGATCTGGACGAATTCAACAAATTTTACAGAACTCACAAAAGATTTTCAACTTACGAATTATTGGGAAGACATGATATTTTGAGAAATCCTGAGTCAAAAGTTACTTTGATGTTGAATGGAAAGACCAGCAAGTATCGTGAAATGATCAGGGATATTGTAGAAATTTGCTCTGCAGTGGTACAGATAATCGAAACAAAGGGTAACTGCTCTCTCGTATGTTCCGTGGCGGGAAAATATGGTAAGCGCCAAGAACAATTGCTACGAGAAATGTTCCCACAAATTTGGCACGGGATAACATATAGATCAATAAGTGAAGTAGAACAGCCACACTTTCAATCATACCAAGATGTCGAAAAACGAATCACATCATTCCCTTTAGAATGGAATAACAATGAAGATGACAAATCATTAATTGTGAAAATAGCTAATGCCGGATTCTTTTATGACGGATGTGGCACAAACGGGCGATGTTTTTCTTGCGCATCAGTTTTGACCAATATTCGCTCGTACAAAAACCCTTCCTTGAAACACGCCTCGCAATACCCCGGGTGTAAATACATCAACGATATTTTATCCGAAAGTGAACTTGAAATCGCCTCAAAAATGTTTAACAACAAGGACGATAAGGAAAAATTTGCAAGTAATCTGGAAGAAAATTATGCAACTTTCGAATCCAGACGTAAAACGTTTGATAATATAAGCGAAGATTCCATAAAAGCTGATTACAGTGAATTGGCCGAAGCGGGATTTTATAGCATAGGGTACGGATCACTGATCCAATGCTACAAGTGTTGCATTCGTCTTTTCAATCTACCAGTTAATAATGAAGCTTGGATAATGCACGCACTTCTGTCTCCTGCATGTCCTCATTTACAGCAATTCGAACACCGGAAGTTGCTATCTCTTGTCAGTTCCGTTCAGCAGCAAGGAATTTGTCCAGACGAAACCATCATTACACTTCAAAGATTTGATACCAATTATAATAAATCTGATACAAAACAAATATTATTCCGACCTTGGTGATAGATAAGTGCTAAAACTTTGGATTCAGTAACAAATCTCTCAAATAGTCGTTCGCAGGTGTGTGACGTAACTGTCAAAGTAATATTGTGTCGTTAAAATTACGATCAATTGTTGGCTTACAGTTCATCAATCCGAAACAGTGGTGACACGATCTAGCTTTGGCTAGAAACTATTATTAGCTGAGGTGCAAACGTTGACACCTGTTTGGAGCTTGCGAAACTGTGTAACATTCTCTGATTTACATGCTCAGCCTAAGAATCATTATATAGAAAGTACATTGCTTCTACACTTCCGTTAAGGGCTAAGCATGGAAAAGCCTGCAGGCTGTAACGAAAGGCATGTACTGCTACAAATTCATATTTTCTTATGAAACCGTACGTCGGTCGGACAAGTGATAAAGGTGATCTTTTTGCCAATGTAATACATTGCATAAAGAGTACTCGGTGTTCCATCTCACCTAAAATAGAAGAGTGGGGCACACTTAGTGCCCGTCCATTACCCTCAGAACACCTAGTAACATAATGATGTTTTTCTGTATCGACTACAATTATTATGCATTAGAAGTATGTTCATAACTACATTTTCATACATATAATACAATTCAACAAAAAAAGCAACTAAAACAGTTTTTAAACTAGATTTGGAACAATCAGTACCCTCGAGATTCGTATACTATTCTTCTATCAATTATCAAATCAAATGTTTATTAACCTTGATTTTAAAAGTTGCTTAAGGAAAAATTTGGATCCTTCCCCTTGGCACCGAAGGGGTTTCCATGGCTCGATCAACAGGGCTGACCCAGCGCGATATCCAGGTGGCGGATAGGTGAGCGTCTTCTCATAGGGACTGCCAGACCATAATACGGAAAACCTGGTTGTGGACCATAGTGGGTGACGTGTGTGGAAAAAATGCCTCTCACCATGCACGTATAAGATCCTTTTGTATATTTCGAAAAAGGGAAGTCTGTGGCCGCTACAAAAGTCAAATATTCTTTAAATCTTTCTGATTTTCCCGTTTCAGTCAAAAGCTGTTGCCCAGTTGTGTCCCACCACTTACGATAATATTATTGATTGTTGAACTTGGAAAAGTCCTGAATATCCATGAAATATTTACCACTGGACGTACGCGTTAAGCAACCAACAATCAACAATTAATTAAATCCTTCCCCTCTTAAATAGACAAGCAAAATGAAATGATATGAAATAATAATTACAAATAAACAAAAATAAAGCAAGCTCCCAATCAAAATGAAAAGCCATCGCCACCAGTGCTGCACGGCGGTCGAATCGGTAAATATGAATATTTAAAAAAAAACTGTACTTAACCGCAGCATGTCATGCAATCCGCATGTTCACACTTTCATAAAGCGACGAGGAACTTTTTTTTTGATACAAGGTTACAAATGTTCAATGAATATGGTGAAGTTTTATATGCAGTATGAACTTGCAGTATTTCAGGGGGGTAACCTCTCTTCATGTAGCATTAGAACCAAAAAGCAGATAAATGCACATATTTCAAGACTGATGTTTTGGGTTTCACAGTCTATATACAAACAGTAAAAAAAATTAATATGACCGATATTCCTTACGAGACTCTGTCACATGAAAGTGTATTTTATTTGCTATCAACGTTTCAGACTTACTTTTTGAAATGATAGTGTTTTACCTTGATGATAAACTCATACTTAACCATTTTTAAAATCAATGGCATAAAAATGTACTTATTTTGATAGATTTGAAGTTGACCAGATATTATAGCTATCCTGCCATTTAATTATATATATTGTTTTCAAATTACAAGTTTCTTGTCTTATTTTTGTTTTAATTGTATGTTATTTTCCGAGTATTTCGCCAATTAAATATTATTACATGGTTAAAATTCAAGGGCTTTATATCGACAGACGTCAACGAGATTAATATTTTTATCTCTAGTTGTCCAATTTAATACTCGTGTTTCCAAAATTCCAACCACGATCTCCATTAATGAAGGTTCAAAATACTTTAAATAGAAACAATTGGAAGGTCTTTCCCAAAGTATCTGCGTCTAAATGGACAATGGCATCAAAAATAAAATAAAATATTATTCCCGATTTTTGCAATCGGGATGAATCAGTAATTAGTATGTTTTTGTACGAGTTCTCTCTCATGTGGTAAGGTATTTCAATAATGCTATAATAGGAAAAACCTTAATTTGCTATTTTTGCAAAATCTACAATATATTTACCGAGAGAAAAATTAAGTTCAGTTGTACGTCACTGAAGCGAAGTTTTCATAACAAAGATAGGTCGATATCGTTAACTTGTATTTACAGCAGCGTCCAGCCATTCAGATACACAACAGGTGTAAGGGGAATAATGTCCTTATTCGGACCCAAAGTCTGCCAAAAACTTAGTTATTGCTTTCATTTGTTAACTTTGTGACTTAGATATTTGCACAATTTTTGTAGAAACTGATCACCAAAATGCCTAAATGTCCTCATTTTTTCTCACTTTTGGGCGTTTTTGAAATAAATTTTTAAGTTGGAAATTTTTTTCTTTATCCAGTACAGATTACCCATATGAGAGATCAAAAATGCATAGTCAAAAGAGACAAATTAAATGTGAAACAAGCCAAACGATAAAACAAAAACAAATCAAACAAAGGCTTGGAATTCATAAACTCCTTTAGAAAACAGGAGTTGTATCAGGTTGTTAAGAAGGATAAGCATCCCCTGTACTTCCGCAGCACTCGTCTCTTTAGAAATTCACGATACTTGGATTGGACACGAGAGTATCGAATCAACTGCGACTGTGATACATAAACCCGGTCGACAGGGGATGCAGCAATATTGCCACATAAATATATATCTTAGAAACAAGTTTTTCCTCTCAGTCAGTATGAAGAAGATTTTGTTGAGTCTGTGGTCTTTTTAATTTCTAGTTCGTTAGGATATATTTGGTTGGGATGTTTACTGAATGTATGATTATTCAATGAAAAAAACTTTTTCGATAGAGCTAAAAGTAAAATTAAACGATCTGGCCAATTTCGTTTTGTTATTTCGAAGGAGTCCCTGGATGAATAATGTTTCATACGTGTACAAAAACAAGTAACTCGTATGAAGCAGAGTTTCAAGAAATTAACTATTTAAAAAAAAATTGTCTTTGAAATTTATCGATTTGTTCACTTTCCGTTGTCGTTGTCATGGTCAGTCCAATGGAAATGCAGCATTTTTACCATATTTGAATTATTGAATTAATGTAAAGCAGAGTTTCAACTTATAATCGAATTATAAAAAAGTAAATTAATTACCATTATATTACGCAAAGTTAATTTACCCTTAAAGTGAACCCTTATTTGAAATTGTATTATGGATTTCTTCTTTTTTGAAAAGGTGATAGTTTAAATCTATTTTTGGAACTTTTATCTGGAACTGTTAACCCTTTCAGGGCATCTAAGGCGACTTGTTTTTATAATGGTCTCTAGTATCCCGTGTACTGTTTTTGGTACTTTTATTTGAATATTATTGTCTTTTGTTACCGCAAATATGTCTGGATTTCGAGTACGCAGAAAGAAAGGCTGTCTCCCTGACAAGAAAAAGAATAGAGCAAATTGTTTGTATAAAAATTCAGAAAAATAAACAAAAATGCTAATGATAATGGGAGTAGATATTTAAAAAGGGACAAAACCCTTGAAATCTTTGGAACGTTTATGTCAACCATTTTAATAATCTAAGTGTCTGATTTACACCAATTAATATTTATCTGTTTCGTTAAATGCTTTAAGGTCATTCAATGTAACAGAATAATAAAAACATATCACTGATTTTAGGAGTTATCTCCCTTAACCAAGCCACCTGAAATGTAAAATAACTTGAGAAGGCATGTTTAAATAATTGTAAAAGTATAGATTAATCAATACCAAATTGCATGATAAAATTGTGGTATGCAAAAAATTGAAGGATTGCTATTGCTTGTAAAATTATTTACCCGATTTATCCTATGTCAATTTATATGTGTATTTATTTGATAATCGGTATCTTATTGATTCATAAGATATCTTTAAACTATCAAATACATGTTAAAGAATTTTAAAAATTCATAAACTTTTGCTTATATATCTATTATATAACAGGAAAATAGCTTATTTGATATTTTATTCTAGACCTAACCCTAAATACCTTTGAACGCACACATTTCAATTAATATTGTTTACGAACTGGCGATTAATTTGAATGTCAAAAAGTTCCTCTCCTATATCTGAGTTACAATTCACATTGACTACACAGTATAATCTACAATAGTACGGAATCAAAGCTCTGTCTTGTCACGGAATTAAAATTTTAGCAGATCATCAAAATATCTGTCCAATTGAATCTCTCGATGATGTGTTGACGTGTGTTTAACAATTCCGTCATGTTTCTGATTAACCATGACAATTTAATAAACTATCCTCGAATATGAAATCTCTATAATCATTAAAATAGACCCTCCCATATTTCCGGATGTAAATGGCGGTATAGTCCCACGTGCAGAGTCAGTGTCACATGGTTCACCCACCACCAGACGACAGTTTACGTTTAAAAGGGTGAGAAATTTACAAGAGAAAATATTGATTTGACGGGTAGAATACACAAACTTGTAGATAGGTTTTGACATAATTTTACTTGATATGGATATAGTTAAACAAATTTCTATCAAATTTTTAGTGACACTGTTTTTGACTTTTTGCTTATTTAGAGAAACTAATAGTTGTTTTATTCGGAACTGTCCTCCGGGTGGTAAAAGGAGTATGGATACTTTAACAAGAATAACACGACAGGTAATTGCTTAATTTAAGTTGTTTATTATAGTTTGTCGATTGAATCATTTAACAATAGATAAATAATTTCATTGAAACATAAACCATTTCTATGATAAAGTTTTTTCTGTTAAGAATTTTTACGGTTTTATCGTCTTTATTGTTTAAATTGTTCGTCTTTCATTTCCTCTTTGTTCCGAGATTTATTCGTTTTGTTTGAAATGTTTTCTTTCAAGTTTCTGTCTTTGAGGTTTACCTTGTTCATAGATATTTATTCTTTCTTGGTTAAATCCCTTTGTTTTTTTTCGCCTCTTATTGTAACAGGACTTGAGTTGTCAAAGAGTTTGACTTTCAATAGAATAAAGACTAGAGTTTTCATATGAAACTTGGGTGCTTCGTTCGGTTTCTTCGTTACTAAGACTGGAATACGCATTGATAATCGTTATTTCAGCAACGAATTGGTTAAAATCTATTAAATGCGGCAATTTAAGGCAGTGGTTTTCATAACGGACAAACGTCGTTAAGCCACATTTCTGGCCCAATAATTCGGTTAAAAATGAATAGTGCCTTATTTCTTTTATTTTACATGGTTTGTATTGAAAAATGTTTATAAAAGCAAAATCAAATAGTTATTTAATTTTATTGGAACTACAACGATAACATGACACATAGAAATTACTTAAAATGTGAACGTAGTCAAAAATGTCTTTATTTGGTACAAAATTTGATATAATTTTTATATAGATTGCACAAAAACATTACAACCAAACTTTGAACAATTTAAGATCTATCTAGTACAAATGTTTTCTTAAAATATCGTCGTGATATTTTGTGCAATCTATCTATATTTTGAGTCAAACGCCTAAAAAATTAGGTATTTTACCGAAAATTTTATATTCATGTTGATATAGTCAAATTTGCCCTACAGTTTTGTCGAAATGATACAAATTAAATAAGTTTTGAATTAAATGACGGTTATTAAACAGCTTTTTCACAACTTATTGTTATGTCATTAAATCTAAAATTAGGGTCAGATATTGAGCTCCTTTTTATACCTTTTAAAAACTGGTACCAAAGATATGATTGATTGATTGAATATTGCTTAACGTCCAGCAGCAAATATTTCATGCATACTCAGGACGAGAGTAATTTAATGAATGGTGATGATGAATGAACCCTGCTTTGTACTAGACCGACACGCTGAGCCGGATTTTTAACGTGCTAGCTCACGAAAGCAACATTCCGCTAACCATTACACCACCGAGGCGGTCAGATATATTTATGTGAATAATGCTGCATACCAATATGAAATAGTGGAATATGTAATGTATTGTATTTGTGCAGGCTTAGGAAAACATTTTCATATCTTCACAGTTTTACATCATTATAATGCCTTGAAAATTCAACGTTAATTAGCTTTAGTTCACTATCTAAGTAATTAAACAGAGCAAAAAGAAAATCTTATTTATGAAACAGCTGCAGAAAACGATGATTAGAAATCAAAAATTTACAATCAACTCTCTCTCACACTGAATCTTAGAACGAGTAACCATACCTACATTTGATTGGATAAATGCATTTTAACTTACATAACAATCGAATATTCGAATATTCAGAATAAAAAGTTGGATAACCTTCAATGTTAATTTAGAAGGTTAATTCATTCTCTCTCTCTCTCTCTCTCTCTGCATTGTTGTACTTGCTCTAACCGCCATTCATTAAACAGAGTTGTAAAGGTTAAAATATTGGCTAAGTATGATAAATAACCATTCTACGATCCAGGAAGAGAAATAATAAAACCTCTAAGACCCATGTAAACAGTGAGTGAGATAATAAGTGTCTCTATGAAATATTTGTATGAAAATAAAATTATAGCCAGCACGCTAGGACTAAAAAGTTGATATAGACAAATAATATTTCTCAAACACATGCAGGTTAGCCAAGAAAAACATATATGTCTGTCTAAGGTTATTGTACGCATACACGATTTTATTATATGGCCCCCCCACCCCCGAGGGCGACCGGGGTATAGAAATAGGTCGTTCGGTTTCTCCGCCTGCAGGTAGAACCCCTGCTAAAGGGGCG
>JAULBM010324969.1:0-13321 GCA_032357055.1 Geukensia granosissima | reverse complement strand
CACCAAAGTTTGGTTAAAATTGGCCTAGCCGTTTCAGAGGAGTTGATTAAAATGTGAAAAGTTTACGCCGACGACGACATACGACGACCATGACGACGACGACGACGGACGCCAAGTGATGAGAAAAGCTCACATGGCCTTTTAGGCCAGGTGAGCTAAAAAAGGCTGTACATTAAAGAAGGGAATATGAAGAAGCTGTAGTCTTGACCTTGCAGGACTGTATTAAATAACATGGAACAGCACTTTTAATATGTTGTCATCATAATTCAAATTCCTTAACATTCTTCACAGGACTCAAAATATGACTGCATCAAGATTTGGAAAAACATCCATGTTCTTCACCCCTTGACATTTAATTATAGGTGAGATAGTCAACAAATGTGAAATGAGGCCATGGGTCACCATACTAACAGGAGCTTAAGATGTTGTGAACATTCCTGGTTACATAATAAAAATTTCTCATTTTACATTTATTAATTAAGTGCTGGTAATGTACATGCAGGTAATACTGATTGATACTGGGAAGTACCTCATAATCTAGCATTTTAATTGAAAAACATATATATCATAAAATAATGATTCACTATATATCTGAGCTTTTATTACAAAATTAAACCAAAGGACAACTTCAATACCCATGTATATCCAGTTGTGTTACAAACTTGTTTTACATTAATGGATATTGTTGATGACTGTGTTTGAAATAAACATACAAATTCACAGCTAAATAAATAAACATTTCCTCCTTGTAATGTGTAAATTCTTTATACCAAGGAAGATAAATGCATCAAACCAGGAAATTAAAACCAACATTATAACCTCAGTATCATAAAATATGTCTAAGGGCAGTCTATGATAATTTACAAATGAACTATACAGCTTGTGGGAAAAATCACTTTGTATTTTACCAATTATGGTGTGTCTGTCATCAAAATGTCACCTTTTGTACATGTAAACTGTACATATTGTATCCTATTAAATAAATTTAAATCTGGTAAACAATCAAACTGTTTTCTGTTTATCAATGTCTGATCAATTTCAAACCAATAGATTTAGTACAATAAAGGATATATATCACTCAGATCATCTGCACTATGCACCATCTAAGTGCATTTCCATATATCAAAATAATTGTCCGTAGATAAACTGACATGAAATTCAACAAAGTGATTTAATGATGTATAGTATAGTCAATCTTTTACATGTACATTTTCATCATATAAAAACTGTTACTACAACAAAATACTTGCTTGAGACCAAAAATATCAAAAATTTAATGTTGGTAATAAACTGATTTATTACATATTTAAAAGTGATAAGTTCTTTTCTGGAAAAAATTTCACTTGGAATATAAGGCTGATATGAGGGCTGATATGGAATTAAATTGTAAATCCATATTGGCCCTCAGTGGCCCCTCTTCAATAGTTTATATTACCTAACAAACCACCATCCATCTAGGTTTTTCTCGAGGACCTCTACAACAGCACCTTTCTCTAACGTAATCTCATCTGAGTTCTGTGGTGTGTATGTGTCTGTACTAATGTAACGTTCATCTGTAAGAAGTAAAAAGAATAATTTTAGTGGTTCTTTTTACTTTAAACCTTGATACCTGTACAAAACTTAAAACTTTATAATAATACTATAATTACCTTACTTGATACTGGTACAGAAGTAATACCAATAAAGATATTATGATCACCTTAAAACAGAAGTAATACCTATGAAGATTTTAAGATCAACTTCCAACCATGATACTGATACAGAAGTAATAGCTATTATTGTAAAGCAACATAATATTCCACAAAGGATGTAACCAAAAAGTTTACATGCAATATTCCACGTAATAGAACGCAGAGCAATATTTCTCTAAAAAAGTAATAATACCTATAATCATAATGTGATCACGTTCATACAGAATAAATACCTATAATGATACTATGACCAACTTCAAATGTACATACAGGTACAGATGTTATACTTTTTATCGTGTGTTTTCATTGCTGTTTTATCACACCGATGTCGCAAGTTAAAGGAGGGTTGAGAACACACAAAGTGGTTTAATCCCGCCACATACTTAATGTGTCTTTTCTTAAATAGTCATTCATTGTTATTTGTTCACCATTTTTTCAAAAGAATAGGTTGATAGTCCTGTTTTAGAATTCTTATTTGACATTTTGTATTTTTGGGCTTTTTACAGCCCTGTTATGGTATGGACTCCAGTTCATTATTGAAGGCCATAATGGGAACTGTAGAAATTTAAATTTGACTGTCAACTGACAGATAGCTGTATCATGGACAATTATTCCACATCTCCTTTTTATATTTAATGATCCTAAAAACCTCAGTGGTTACCGGTATCCTACTGATAGGAAGGACCCAATAAAATTGGTAAAAATGTGGGTAAAATTGAGGAATTGTGAATAAATAAAAATTCATGATTTCAATATTGAAGGATAATTGACAGATTTGAATAAGGGACTTACTTATCATTTACTCAAAATTTGGGTTTTCTATCAACCAGTCTATGGAAAATGTCTTTTCAAGGTCTGAATCAGAGATTTGGCTAAATGAATGTTTAAGTCCACAACAATTGGTTTTACTGATATTACTACAGGTCAAAACGGGACATTTTAACCTAAGACTGAAAGCATATGAATTCTTCCTTCAGCCTCAATAATGTTGTCTAAATGTATAAAATGAATATGATGACTCATATTAAAATTGAATTCACACTGATGACGTCTTTACTGTCGATTTCCATTCTCACTACGTTTATTTTTAAGTATACAATGGACTTGCAGGAGTAAATGTTTTAGATGTTAATCTCACACGCTTTTTCCTTTTTCAAAAAAGAAAGAAACATAATTGGAGTTTGTTGATGTAAATAATTTCTATTTTGAGACTTCAAACAGACAGCATCTTCTAGTAAAATCAGGGTGAAAGAAAGAGACAAATAGAGATTTTATTTCACATAGGACAATTGGGAAATATAATTATTTAAATTCATATTTTTTCAACCTGTTATCATTGGAGTAAGGGCCTATAATGAGTCCAAAAATAAGGCTTTGAAAATCATTGAACCTTATTGTGATTGACTGAATGTTGCTTTACATGTTTGCTAAGAGTGGAAAATATCTTTTGTTTAAGATTCTAAAGCATGATAATTCCTATTTATAAATAATAGGCAATACTTGTCCAATTGCAAAACCCATTTTTATTCAGTTTTAAAATCTTGGTCATTCAAATATCACTACCAACAGAGAATTTAGGGAAGAACCTTAATTGTATTTCAAACTATTTTCTTTCATCTTACCTTCACCCAAGTTTGTCCTTATTGCTGTATTTTCCTTCAGTCCATCCTTTCTTTCTAGATAGGTACTGGGTACCCATCCTTGTTTATCATCTACATTCACAAACCACCAGCCTACAAACAGAAGTGATGGTTTTTAAATCATATATTTTGCTAAGACAGTTAGTGATATCTGCAACTGTTTTTTTAGGATATTCCTATAGCTTACCATCTATCAATTCCACATTTAACGACATTTTTTCTAACACTACCTTTATAGCACTACCAAAAAATTTTTTTAACTAAAAAGTCAAATGAACATAAATTTGATGAACTTTTTTTATTGTTCATCTAAAGAATATGACACTCTATAGGAATCATTCAAGAGAAACTAAAAAATTCCACAGGAAGTAGGTTTGTTCTTAAAATAATAAGACAAAGTGATGAGGAAATGAAAGGAAAACCTATCTACTATTCATGGTATTCTTTGAAAAGTCTGAAATATATAAAGATCAGCCTAATCCAATCATATGATGAATTTATCTTATGATTTTATGATTCAGTGATGATGACATACAAATTGGATGACACAGTTAAAATTGTTGACACACTTATGTATGTACATTCAACAAATCTTAATTTAAAGCAAATTAAAATATAATGCAATCTGGTGACTGCAAACATAAAATTATATCCTTGTACAAATAAACAATGTCTTCTATAAATCTTTTCTTCTGTTTAGTATATGTTTTCTGGATTTTTACAGCTTGCAAATGATGCCAACTGGACAGACAGAGTAGTTGTTTTTTTTTTGTTTCACTTACTTATAAACTTTTAAGTGACCATGCTTCACAACAAGCAGTCCTTTTTAAGCTTATCAAAAACCAGCACCAATAGTATTTCTAGTGTAAAATTCATATTCGAGATTTATCAGTAGCAGTATAAACACCACAGAAATGGATCCAGGCAAGCCCAAGGGTACACATGTCTCCCCTTTCAAAAATGCAAAAATGATTTTTAGCACTTGTTTTGCATGCAGGTGAGTATGTATTGGCAGGTCCTCTTTTTCAATTGTAAGATAAACTTATGTATGAGTATGTGTTGCCAAGTGGGCTCCCTTTTCCAAAATTCTGGATCCTCCTTTGCATCATGTTACATTCAAATATCATCAAATTTATTTTAATAATTCAAAAATGCATAGATTAAATAACTAAAAAATTGAAATTAGATGAAGCTTTGACCTGATTAAATATAAGTTGTTAATGTACAAGGAAGTATGCACAAGTAACAGTAATGCACTGTATACTGAAAAGATTATTACTGTACAAAAGGAAATATCATATCCACAAGAATTAAATATTTACAAAAATTTCACAATATTGGACTAATTCTTTATTTTGATATTTAACAGATGATATAAGTAATTATCCAGTCACATGAATTTCAAAGTGCATGTATGATGTTATAGATTTTATACTATATATGTCCATTTTGACACATTATATCACATTATAGACTATATGACTGTATGACATGATGACTGACAAAATCAGTCCACCTAAGACTTGTGTAATTTCATTGAAAAGTGATACACTTCATTATAGGCTACGAATATATTTATTACTGTTTACTTAAATATTGCAAAAAAAATTTAGATGGTTTTACTGTAAAAAACGACATTGCTCTCTCTTTTAGGAATTTCACAGTGAAATCTGAGATTCTTAGTTTATAAACACTAAAAATGCAAAACAAGCAAAAAATTGGCATGTGACTTAACATTTGTAAGCAAAAATTGAAGTTTATACTTAAAAGGATGGCACTTAAATTAATGATGCTGAATTTTCATCAATAAAACAGCCTAAAGAAATTGAATTTTATACCAGGTAGTAGCATCCATCAGCAACCTGAAGAACAAGACACATTTTAAATAATGTCCAGCTACTGACATCATGAACAGGAACTGGGGACTGCAGACTTGACCTTGAATTTCCAACTTAAGATTCTAACTGATTTTACAATGCATCTTTTACTGTAATCAAGATTCAGACACAACTTGTGACTAAATGCACTAAAAGGTGACCTCAATGTAGTGTCAATAAAAAATGGCCTGTAACATGTCATTATTAAGGCTATTTCATGTGTTTGTATTACCGTAAGCAGGCTGTCTAATAACAAATTCCATAACATTACAGTTCACAGTATGATGAAATTAAAAACAGACACTTACCACTGTCACTTTTCTCAACCACCTCAAGCACCATGCCAGCCTTCAGATTGAGATCCCACTTGTCAACCTTTTGATAATCTGCTATTACAACATATTGTTCTGCAAGTGTTGGTCCAGAAATATGATCTGCTGTTTTCTGTTTAGTTTTTCTGAAAAAAAAAAACCGAGATATTGATAAATAAAATGGCTCTTTTTAAATCGCCTTCTGAAAAAAGAACTTTTGGTCCTCAATTCCTAACTACACTGTAAATCAAATACATGTAAAGTAATAATGATCTAGAAAAATGGCCTAAGAAAACAGTATACGATATGATAGGTTGTATCCAGTCAGATCACTTAAGAAATTATTCATGGCAGCCATAAATTGGTCTGATTTTACCATGGGCTGAAGTTGTTTATCAATTTTATCCTGAGTAACAGATAAAATTTTTGTAAATAACGCCAGCACATGGAAAAATCAGAACAATTTATGACTGCTGTGAATTATTTCCATTCTAATACGGTATATTTGTAAAAATATAAAAAAACCGTTGTTAAGTGACGATACATGCTTTCCGCAAATAACAATGTGACATTGTTATTTTTAATTAACTACTGGGTAAGTAAAGGGTTGATTATATTTGAATTCAACTGAAAGGCACACCTTAGCGTAATTCTTTCGACTTACTTATTTCCTGAATGCAACTGCATGAAAACCTTGGTATTGGGTCTTACTTGGAAGACTTGTGTCTCCTGCTCCCACAGGGGCTGCATGATTTATGCAGTGATGAAGCAGTTAATGACAAGGATGTGTGCCTACTTTGGAGAAAACCTATATTTGTTTTAAATTTTATTTAGGGATCTGGAAGAGATTGCATATTAAATGAATGTCCATCTCATGATAACCACTGAAAAAATCTGTTTAAGTATGGATATTCCATGGAATTAATTTGGCCAAGAATTAAAATAAGACCTGTTGAAGAGTTAGGGAAAATAATGTTTGACTGCACTGATTCCAATGTTAATTTGATAAGGAGTTGGAGATTAAATGTTTGCCTCTATGATTGAACAGAAAACCCCCTTTCAAGTATTGACTGATTAATTGAATGTTGTTTAAAGCCATGACGGCAATATTTCAGCCTTACCGTGGCAGGCCCTTTTATGTAAAGGAAACCCCTGGAATTAATTTCAAAATCTTTAAAATGAATGGCACAATTAATTTGCTGTTAAGAGAACAATGCAAGTTTGTTTGAATTCTGTTATGTCATGTATAAGAAGCTGCAGCTTATAGATATGGTTGAACTTCAGTCACTTAAATGCCAAAGGTATCACAAAATTTGATTTATAATATTGTTGAGTGGTTTCAGGAAACTGAAAAAGATTTACATATTGAGAGTATACTGAGGGGATTAAATTTGCCTTTTGTTGACTAAATAAGTCTTTTACTGCATAAAAACCATGATAACTGGTATGCATGGTATCATATTATGTGGATGTTTATAATTTATACTGGATGACTGTCTCATAGACAATAATAATATATATCTTCTATTTCTATATATAATGACTCCACTGTACCAGTCCTTGCACTCTTTATATACCAACACTCGTTGGGATTAGTTTTAACAAATTTTATAATGCAGTCATCACATAATCCACTAATTCTTTGCCTGTGACTAGTAAAAAAACTTTTTTAAAAACTATACAAGTATTCGCAGATCCCAATTTTGGTCGATACACAATTTCACACCTGTTAGCGGCTTTAAAATTTAAAAAAGTGGAGTGATGCTAAGTTTAAAATTCACATTTCGAGGGTAGGAAGTTTGGCAATAAAATTGTGTGTGCCAAAGATAGTGAAAATTAAAAACACCCCAAATATTACTTCTTTTACAGCATTAGTATTTGGTTTAAACTTGTAAAATCCTCTTAGGGTTATATAGAAAAATTTGTTAATGTGATATTTGGGCCTAGCAGTTGAAATTTCAAGTTTTGTTGCAGATTGCTAAGAACAAATGCGCAGGAAAATTACCACATCTCTATTGCAAGATGAAAATTGTCAAACAAGAGCCACTCAATATTAACCAAACACAGTAATTTCTGCTCAACTGGTATTTGATAATTTGATGTAATGAATCCATAATAATAATTACTTACCATTTCGGTGAAATAATTTTTGCAGTGTATTTCTTATGTAGAAAATTTATCACTTTTTTTACTTACCTTGAACAAAGAGATTTGCAAAAAACAAAGGACAACATTTGGCAAAAAGATCCAGAGGAATTCTCGCTCATTTTACATCATATTTTAAATTATTGTCGTTAACTCCCACATAGAAACAATCCTTCAAATTAATTCACTTTTCAAACTGCACAATCATGTTGCATATCCAGAAGGCATATTTTAACATGTCACATATTTAGTGTTTCGGTGCACTTATTGATGTCAACATTGTCATTTAATGTGGTAAACAAAGCATCCTTAAAATCTCTGTCTTACTAGGTACTTTGTGGGTATACACTTTTCCTGGTATAAGCTTAACTTATCCATCAAAAATGATATGACAACAAATTCCTGCAGGCATTTTAATGACATAAATTTTCATACAGATTTTGCCAAATATTGATATCAATACTTTTATCTTGTTATTTATTTATTGTTTAATGTTGATAAAATATATGTAATGCTTTTCTTCAGATTCATCAAAAATATTGTTTGATTGACACATATATCAGCAGTCAATTTAGAAAGAATCAGCTTATATATTTTTATACTTTGGAGTCCAGTCTTCTGTCAATAAAGCAGAGATTTGTTGGAAGAAAAATATATGTATTAAAAATAATTTTTATGGAGGAAATAAAGGTTTGCCTTTATAGAAGGTGGAACAGGGTTATTTTTGTGCAACCTTTTTACCACTTTTTATTTCACTAGGTGTTGTGCTAGAGGGCTGTTATATATTGTGTTTGGTGTATCTTGATCAACGTGCAGCCAAATTCTAATTTTTTGTTTCTCTTGAAATGAAATTTTTTTCTCGAACATTCATGCATTGGACCCCCTTTACCAGCCTCATTATAATATTTCATAAAAAAGATAAATGAAAAGGTGTGATGCATACTTTGAAAATAAAATCAATGGTGCTTCAGTAAACTTGTCTGATTTCTTATAACTGATATTATTCAGTTAACAACACAAGGTTTATGCAATTTTATAAATAGGAAACAACACTTAACTTTGTATACAGATTTCAGAGATAAATTTACAAGATACTGAAGTGTTTGTATAAAATAACATCAAACTAAACACTTTCATACAAATATACACAGAACATTAAATTATATTTTCAATTTTAAATCAATGACAGGTAATATTTCCTCAATAGTTCTAATTATTAAAAGCCATGTGTGGAAATCATTCAATGTTTTTATTTCTGTTCACCTGTCCATGATAACTTCCTTATAGATGACAAATTGAGATAACCATTAGGTGATACCTGTAGATCTTCAACTCACACCTTATATTATCCAACAAATAATTCATTATAACTTTACATGTAGGCCCAGACAGATACATGTTTGTTTATTTTGTGACAAATACACAAATTTTTTATATGTTTAATCACCATAATGAATAAATACATGTTCATGTACAAACAAAATAATATGAATTGTGTGCATGTACCTGCTAATTCAGCTTTATCAAAGAAGGTTTTTTCTGTAAACCAGAATCAGATTTTCTTAATTTTGATTAGAGCTAACCATAGACAAATTATTGAAAATTAATTTTAATAAAAATTCAGATGAGGACTAAACCTGGTGTTTCCAGCACTTGTGTAGTTGCATGCATCCCAGTTAATGAGGACAGTGATACCATTAATTTTGACTTTTATATATTCTGAGTTCATTCTAGACTTAAAAGCAGTTTACTAATTAAATGTGTTGATAATATAGTAATAAAACAGTTTGATGTATTTACAAATTCAAATAAGTCAAAAAAAAAAAAAACAAACAAACAAAAATATATAGCTGTTATATCATCCCATTCATAATACATGTACTACCCAATTATAGAGGGCTTTCATTACTTTTTAAAGTAGCCTTACCAGCAGACCTTAGTAAACATTTTTACACCTTCTCTTGATTTCTTAAGTATAATAAGCTAAAGTCAGTAATATCCAGCTAGTATTTTCTGTTTATAAACCTACAATGAACACATGTCCAGTATAAATGTACTTACATGTTGTCTTTGTTGATTCCATTTATACGTTCATCATTATTTCCAATTTTACCAGAAAATTTAATCATTAAAGCTTTTACTCCTTTCATAATGAAAATTATCCAAAACTATATGATTTCCTGTTAACTGGACTTTTTTACAACATTGTACAATCATAAAACGTAGTATAAATAGATAATATCCTTCAAGAGGTCTCCTCCTTTAAGGAGTAAGATACTATAATATATCCTGCTGAAACTGAATCAACATTTAATCACGTCCAGACAGTCACAGGCAATATCTCTTAACACATATTAAAGATTTTTGAAGATTTTAGAATATATATTTCCCATCAGTAGTTTTCTCTTCATAAATTGTCAGTCAAGTGAATCATTACACAACAAAAACTTAACTTTTATTTTTTCTATATTATCAAACAAGTGGTTTATATCCAACTTAATCTATAAGATATTGTTAGTGTGGACACAGTAATTGTTTGTCATGTTTGTCTGTCCAATTTACATGCAAAAACAACAACCAGGAAACAAAATTACTGAACCCTTCCTTAATATTATTTCTATGTATATTAAATTTAATATAAACACTAATGTTGGAATTAATGTGTCAACAATCATATCTACACGATAAAAAGACAAGAGTGTAAATTACAAGAAAAAAATTATCATGTAATATTTGTATCTGATTATCTACTTTAAAATGCAAGAATTTATATGTATGATAAACAAAACACTTTATATGGTCAATAAACTGATATCATATCTTAAGCATAACTGATGTGCTCCAAAGCAGCACGATACAATTGTAACAAACTCACATAAGAAAGCTGACTCAGTGATATGAAGGACCAAACAGAAGGTGCTAGACAGAGTGGGAGTAAATAGATAGGCTATAGATTGAATTTTATTTTTATGGTCAGTAGGTTATCTTGAAAACAGTGAAAGGTGAGTGAAAATCACTGAAAATGAGAAAAGTCAAATAAAAATAACCGTTATGGTCCAAATATTGATACTGTCCCCATACTTAATTACATATTCCTCATCCAGTTTCTAAAATCCTTTTTAACATTACAAACTGAAGTGCTTTGCAAGTGCAGTATGATATAACTGAAACATGTTGACATGAAAAGTGTAGACACAGTAACTGTTTCTTTCCAACTTACAATCTATCATCCAAAAATATATAAAATCATACAACTCAAGCATGGGCAAGCTTTTACCACCTCCACACAGTAGAAAAGAAAAAATCAACAATAATATTCAAAAGAAAGAAATAATATGGATAATATGTCAGAAAGACACAATCCACATCTTGCATATGTTTATATGAATATTCTGAAGTCAAATTTAACTGTGTGTAAAGCACTTCTCTAGAATTACCTTCATCAGACATGCTAGGCGCCAAAAATAGGAAGATCAGTCAAATGTTTACCTCTAAGATTCAGGCATCCAGTGAATCAATCAATCAATCAAAAAATGTGTTCAGGTGGAGGTTTTAAACAAGAATTAGAAAAAGATACACATTCAAATATGTTATAGATCCTGGTTCATTGTTTAAGGCTGTAGTAGGTAGAAGTTTGACTGTTATTTGGAGGATGGTTGTCTCGTGGACAATCATACCACTTCTATTTTATACTTTACAGCATGATAATTTACTGTTGTTTATTGCAATGTAATACTTAGTGAAGAATAGGACTGCATCCCTGAGGTAAATCACCAAAAGAAAGACATATTTTACAAACATTAATGCAAGAGGTAAGCAATTGTTCATCTATATTTATCAATGAACAAGTGTGGATACAGAAATGTCTTGCAAAAAGTTGACCTGTCAAGGTCAAGGCCAGATGTCATATAGCAGACTGGCAATCACTCATCAAAATCCAACTATGGACAAAATATGGTGGACCTAGCAATAACATCTGTTGAGAAATGGACTTAAATGTGAAAACTTGTTGCAACATTTACAACGACACTTATCTATGAAAATTACGTCATGATCAAATAGCATAAAAAAGACTGACAAGTAATCACCAAGATCTAACCACAGTCTAAATAAAATGAGGTTAGGTATGACAGTTGTTGAGAAATGAACTTAAGAGTATACAAAATTGCAAAGTCATTCAACCATGAAAATGATGTCAAGGTCAGATGAAACATAGCAGACTGGCAAGTACTCACCAAGACCTAACTATGGATCCAATAGGGTAGGTCTGGGTTTAACAGTGGTTTAGAAAATGAACTTGAATGTAAAAACTTTTCACAGATGTTCAATTTTTGTACAAAGTTATTGAACCATGAAAATGAGGTCATGGTCAAATGACATATGACTGGTTGGCATGTTCATATCATAAACCAAATTTGGTAAAACTATGTCAAACAACTTTAATGATATAAAGCTAACAAAAAAGCTGATGCTGCCTTTGAGGAGTAATACCTGTGTCTCCCTTCCATGACTAAAAGTCCTGGGCAAGACAAAAACTGTTCGATAACTTGGAGGATCTAAAAGCCCAAGTCTGGATACAGGAGTAGGAAAGACATTGAATTAAAGTTAAACATTTTAACAAAGTGGTGGAAAAGAAATACTGATTCAATTAGATTGTGGCCAAAATGAATCCTTTTTTGTGCAAATTGATTTTGCCCATATCTAAATGGGTATAAGGTATTAGTCACACTTGAGCAGCTTTGATTTCAATGTCCAGACATTGATTAATGAGATGAAAAGAAAACTAACTGGAGGCCTTTTAAATTGGTACAGACATTTTACAATTATGATAGAAGTATGGATACAGTTTCAATGTTTGTGCAATAAAAATTTACTGTTCTATGTGATATTGCACAGTGTGTTTTGGCCTTTGTGGCACTTTTTACCTTGAAAATTAGTAAAAAATCCATAAGGATAACATAACTCCTTAAAAGACAATCTTAAATCTAAACCTTAAACTGGATTATAACCTTGAAATTCCATAAAGAAAATCAAAGTTGATGACCAGTAATCTCCAAGTATCAGTATCCTTTATGCATCAAAAACTTACAGTTCATATATAGTACAAATTTCCATGATAATATCATAACTCCTTTTTGAAAAACTAACTTAACATAACATTACAGTCATTGGACAAAAATGAGTTCCCACTTTAAAATTTCCCTATATATTTCATATTAAAAGCATGTTTTTTCAAAAAATTATTACAGAGCCATTTCTTATCTGATTTAAAAAAAATTTTCATCAATGAACAGAGAATTTTCAACATTTTAATTGTTTATTTGGACAAAATTTTCTTCTTTTCTGTTTTATGAATTCACAAGTTAAAGCGATATTTGAATTTTTGACGCCACTTTCCTTATATATTTAAGTAAAATTTGGATGTCAAAATTGATATTTCTGTTCAACATATGAATTCTTGCAAATGGACAGTAGAATAAACAGTAATACTGTTGGAAAATTTAAGATGAACAGTGCAATTTTTTTTGAAAATCAGATAAATGACTCGTAGTATTTTTTTAATTGTGGTTTTATATGAAATATATAGGGAAATTTTGCAGTGGGAACTCATTTATGACAAATGACTGCAAATGTAATTCCATTGCTTTTGGTGGGGG
>JAULBM010324968.1:0-23392 GCA_032357055.1 Geukensia granosissima | reverse complement strand
TTGTTGGCCATGGTCTTGTCTGTCCTCGACTTAACGATTTCTGTCTGCCCCTTTGGTATCTTCGAATTCCTTCTAAGCAAGAGAATCTTGTCGTTTAAATGCCTAAGTTTATGAACAAAGTATGAAAGCTGAATTTTACATTATTTACATTTGGTATTTTGGTTTTTAGGTTCGGGGATTGCTATTACCAAAATTTTTTCCAAATTAAATCGATATATGATACCACTAGGATACAATTAAGGTAAGACTAGGACAATAGAACAAAACGTTTAGGACATTAAACGTCAGAGAGCACCTACAGTGTATTTAGTGGTTTCAACTTTCTAAATGTGCTTTGATACCTTTCCTGGTAATTTGGAGATAAAAAAATAGATGTATGCGAAAGGTAGGGTGTCCAAACATATGATCATGCAAGTATTTTTAAATGTACAGGAACAATGATATCATCAAGGATATCCCCATTTTCAGAGTATTTGAGTTCATTACCATTTCCTTTATTTCATGATATATTCTACATATTTTTAGATTATCGTTTAAAATGTGTTGACTTTGGAATTATTTTATTTGTTTATATTTTTTTATCGATTTTCTAGAAGTTGTTGTTTTTTTTCTCGAAAATATTGTTCAATATTACTACAAATACAAAATATAGAAAATATTTCAGTAACATAGCAACCCATTCCACAATTTTATAATATAAAAACATGTAAATTTGTTGCACTTTTTTATTTGCATTTATCAGTTACATTAGAAGCCAAAAAGTCCAAATTGCAATTATTTTAAAATGAAAATAAGTGTTGAAAAGTTGATGATTATACGCGAAATTAACGATTTTTTTGTTCAACAATTTTTATTTAGTGGCTTTGTTTAAAAAGAATTCGAAGATACCAAAATAGCAGACAGAAATTGTACTGTCGGAAGACAGACAAAACCAAGGTCAACAAGATGATCGAAAGACAAACTAAAGCTGTAGTTACACGAACCCTATAAATCAAGAACGAGTTCAGGTGTTCCGAAAGGGTGAGCAACTCCTCTTCTACTAGCTGAACCCGTTACTCGTTAGACAAAGCCGATATTTAGTCACAATCGATGCTAGTCATAATTGGTATAGGCACGGATTTGTAGTCAAGACAGTTCGAAGATATATATTGTCACTTGTGAAATGGATATTCCGTACTTTTTAAACAAACCATTATGGTTTTCGAGAGAAATTACTGGTTCAAAACCAGTATACACTCCCTATACATGTGCGGCTAGATTGAATAATATTCGAAATGAAAAAATAACTATTATTCAACAAAAAATTGGCAAATGGAAGACCATATTCCAACTGTTTCATTCTGAATCTAATCTGTAATAATATGCGTTGATTTGTTTGTTTCACTGATTTTAACGCCACTTTTCACGTCATTTTTTTATTTCGACCAGGAAGCCTAAATGTTAGGGTAACAACTGAACTTTTGGATGGTTTGAAAATTGTGTAAATTAATTCTAGCTTAAAAATCTGACAATTATAGCCCCTCGTTTGATAAATACTTTAGAAAAGTGACAAATTAAACAATTCTGACGTCTCTGTGCACAGAAGTAATAGAAGTAATAACTGCAAAAATAACAAAAAATACAAAAAAATGTAACAAAATGTAACTTTTGCAAAAACGATTATCTATTAGTAGTTTTTAGATATTCTAGAAGAGAGAGCTTTATTAATTGCTTTCTTATGTAAAATGTTTTATGCGAGCTAAAATCGTATGCCACTTGTTAATAGAAGGAAATACACCGAGCCTAATATACCTAAAATATCATGCTCGTGCATTCATATCCATACCAACATACTATATGCTCCGCAAATACATATACAATTTTAAAAAATCGAAATATTCCAAACGTGTAAAGATGTACTCATTATTAAAACAAAATACTATCGATATTATTAAGGTTGGAATTTTAAATCGTTTTCTTAATATATAAATACACAATGATACAAAATGATTCCTTCAATTTTATGTACTCCTGTTCATTTCAAGTCTTGAAATTAAACATTAACAGATATCCAACCTACCACAAAGAAAAAATAAAATTCTGTCAATCAACCATTATTCACAATGAAATTTGCTATCGGAGGAATATGGAATATGGAAAGCCATATCCGAGTAGCAACACATTCTTTTTTGATCAGTTTTTTACTTAAATTTGAGATCTGTATTGAAACACAGTGAATTTGTAGGTAAAATAAATTTTCTTCACTATCTAAATGTTCCTGTTTGACGCGTATTTTTCATTGTAAGAAATCTTATTGAGTATTAATTAACTTTTGCTTACAGGAGCCTGTAATATTGAAGGATAAATAATTTTAATTCGTCCAATGATTTGTATATAAAACAGCTGATATGACCCGAATTAGCTGTCAACTACGGATTAAATTCTATCAATAATGAAAAATGAGGAAATACAGAAATTTCGAAATATCCAATCTTTTAGTTCCAAAACGGAAAAAAAGATCACTATACGATCTCTTACGCAGCAAACTTATAAATCTTAAAAAAATTAATATATTTTAAGAAAAAGTCATACAAGTTATAATTTACTTTTGAAAGACAACAAAAGTCAAATTTTTTTAGAATATTGATGCTCTTTTTGCCATAACGTTTAATGTGGAATCAAATTGTTCAAACTAGACATGCTTTAGAGGAAGTTAAAAGTTTATTTTATTTATCTTTAATTCATAATTAATTATCAATTGATATCTGCCTCAACAAAATAATTTAAAAAAAAAATGAAAATTGGCAGACTGTCGCAAAATGTATTCATAGAACTTAATTATATTTCTGGTCGAAATAGATCTTGATATCCTACTCTACTGCACTAGTTGAAATGTTAGTTACATCAGATCTCCCTGTTTTGTGTCCGTGAAAAAGAAAGGAAAATAGTTATGGAAAATAACAATTAATGAGAGAAATAACATCTAGCCGTCTAAAAAAAAAAAAAAAAACAAAATAATATAAGTTAACTTACATAGGGCTTTGGCTAAAAATTGTTAACCGTAAAAAAATTGTCGTCTTGTATATATGTCCAGTGTTGGATTTATTCGGTTTGCTAGAAGCTTATTGAGAAGTGTACTCGAAGTTCGTCCACGTGTGTGCCACCCAAATATTCTTAGAATAGCACGTTGAGTTGTAGAGGAGATGGTTGATGATATATGGTAGTTTGCCCAAGGTTATAACGACTTACGTCGATATCTGTCTAAATTTACTCCGTCGTCGACAAAAACTACCTCGTGTCATCAATCATCTGCATATAACACTAACCAAAGCCTCTTTACAAATATTTCATGACTGAACTGTAAATGTAATACATAATATATGACTGTGTTTAATTAGTTTTTTTAGTTGCATACTTTTAAATTTTCTCACTATTCACCTATTTTATTCATATTTTTGGCTTTGGATGAAATCGGTAGACTACATGAAATTGTATTTCTTCGTCATATTTAAGCACCTGGATTCCCCCTGGTTTTTGTAGGGTTCTTGTTACTCCAATTTTAGTTTTCAGAGTATTGTTGTGTAATCCATGTTTGTCTTTCGTTTCATTTTGTTGGTCATGGTCTTGTCTGTCGTCTGACTTAACGATTTCTGTTTACCCCTTGGTATCTTCGAATTCCTTTTAAGTCAGGAAGGATGCTTTTTAATAATTAATCTGCATTGTTGTTGAATGAAACACTTTCATAATTCCATGTCATTCTCTGATACTGACATATCTTATATTGTTACAGATTGTACAACATGAAACATCATTGAAAGCTTCAGCATGTGGTTGGTTAAACTCTGGGTAAAGATGATACCAGACAATTTATACCTAATTACTGCTTGTATATCTTTGCCGGATATAAGCTCTTTCCACCTTACAAATTATACATCCATATCCGTATTGCTAGGTGTTATTTCTGCAAGACAATTCTCGCCCTTTGTTTCCTAAAAACCTGTATAATGGCATAACATTAAATATCCTCCATAAAAATTATAACAAACAAATTAAATTCTACTCTCATTTGGTGGGTGGCTGTCGCATGGACAATCATGCCACATCTCCTATTTTTATTTTTATTATCTCCTTTTGCATTTAAATCACTATATATGAAAAAATAGGATATGTTGCATGATTTTCCATGATACAGCCATCCACCAAATGACTGTCAAAAGTAAGTTCCATGAAATGAAAAGCTCATCAAATTAAAATGAATGGGGTTTCTGATGTTAGTCATAATCGGTATAGGAACGGATTTGTAGTCACAGCAGTGGGAAGATACATATGTATCCATGGTCATTTGTAAAAATTGACATTTCGTACTGTTAATCCAAATCATTATGGCGACTTATAAATTTCCGAGAGAATTCTTGGTACAGTATCTTTATTGTCGGCAGCAATCGTCTATCAATAGAATCCCGATGGAATCATATGCCCTGGAGCAGATAATTAATTGAGAATATATAGGTGCGGCTGGAATTCTTAATCAAAATTGTATAATATTCGAGATGAAAATAAATAACTATTATTCAACAAAAAAAATTTAAATATTGATTAAATAGAGATTTGAAATAAAAACAGTATCGTTGATTTTAATATTTCTTGCTTGTTCATATGTTAAATATTATCGATTATTCGTTCCCGAGAGCTATTAAATATTTAATTTTTTACAAGGTGAATATTATTTTTATTATTAATAACTCAAATTTAAGAGCTAAGAATACTCCTCAGCACTAATGTGACTATCTGACAAATATCTGACATCTGATTTCAAATAAAAATAATTCATAAATACAAAAGGGGCAGACAGAAACCGTTAAGTCGGAAGACCATGGCCAACAAAATTAAACGAAAGACAAACATAGAACACACAACAACAATAATAATTAATTCAATTGTGGAATAATCATGAATTGACCTGATTGACCTATTGCTGCCAAAGGTCCATCAGAAGTCTACAGAAAACGTATTCTCTTTTTATTTATATTAGAGCACGTTATCGTTTGACTTCTAAAGTTGACAGCGTTTGTTTTTACAAGTAGTATAAGATATATTAAATGATTGATTGAAGCAAAATTGAAAATGAGACACGAGAAAACTGAATGTCAGAGTAGACTTATCGATAGATTAGACTTATCGATTGATCAATAACTGCTTAACGTTCCAAAGGCAATAGGTCAGTCAATTATCATCAGTTCTAGGGGCAAATAATCAAACACTAAATCATATGTATAATGTAAACCGGGAACATAAGAAAGGAAAAAATGAACCGATTCTAAAAAATGCGGAATTGATACGTAGGAAAATTCAGCTTCGCAAAAGGCATTTAGTGAATTGCTGTCTCATGGACAGTCATGCCACATCTCCTATTATTATATCTAAACATAGGGCGTATTTAACAACTGCCCTTTGACAAGTTGGGAATTTAAAAATCCACCGCAACAAGGAATTCAACATTGGAGGATCAGTGAAATCAAGACGAAGAAATTTAGTCTATTGTTCTCTCCGCACTTCATGTGAAAGGACGGATTATAAAATAACTTTAAAATTAATGTGCAGTCCTTCAGCAGAGATTCCTTTGACGGAAAAAATCGAACGGTCTACTTCTACTTCATCGGTTACCACGGATGGATGTCAAACTGTAAAGACCAAAATTTTTATTACGCAGAAGAGAGATCAGTCATCGTTTGTGAACAGAAATATTAATCCATCTCAGAAAGCCATATCCGAGTAGCAACACATTCTTTTTTGATAAGTTTTTTTACTTAAATTTGAGATCTGTATTGAAACACAGTGAATTTGGGGATGGTCATATAGCTTTGTAGTTCTAGTAAGAATAAAACTGTATTATATCATCTGAAACGTTGCATTTAAATGTTGAAATAGATACATAACAAACACACTTATCAATATGACATTGATTACTAACATAACTCCGGCATCACAATTAAGCATTAGGACAGATCTGTTAATATGGACCTTTTATGTGGTTGAATAAGGGCAGTTTTGACAGATTTGACTATGACCGGATGCCCGGACAAAAAAGTTTAAATATCTGGAAAATGCATAAAATATTTCATTTTCATTAAATAGATTGGATTTTTTATAAGTCAAAATACATGTTTTTCAATGTTGTATAAATAATGTAACATTTGGTATGCAGGACCGAGCTCTCATCAGCTGCTTTGAAAGACTGAGATCAACATTCATCACTTAGTAAAAAGAAGAAGTATTTATATCAAAACAATCTGATAAAACTCACACCCAGCAGCAAAAGCAACTTACAATTGTAATAAAATGAATGCAGTCTCCTCAACGATTTTTGGGGTTTAGAATTGAGATAAAAGCCCTAAATTTCTGAAAACAATATTTGTGGCACACGGGAATCATGTAAGACAAGTCTGTAAACCTCCGTAATTTTATTTAAAACTTTGCAATTATATTTTATTCTAAGGCCACTCCAAATTAATCAATAGTTCTTCGGAATCGCTCGCTTCCAATATTACGAGTTTAAAATTTCAAAAAAAAACTTTACTCGCTCCGTTTTTACCATATTTGTTATTAATGTTCACAAATATTTCAAGAAACAAAAATAAAAATTTGCACGCTCGCTCCTAAAAATATACAAAAAGAAAGGAAACAAAACTTTAAACTGCTGTGTTCGCACCAATTTTGAGGTTCCATTCAACATTTATCATTGCAAGAAAAAAAAATTAACTAAAAATTTCGCTCGCTCGCGCCTATTGTTATCACAAAAACCAAAGAACTAGAAATATATTTGGACCGGCCTAAGTATTAAGATTTAAAATATTTCAAAAATTAAAAGAATTTAAAAAAAACTTGGTAATATAAACCCATAGTCTCGATTTTAAGGGCAAAATTTCCAAAAAAAAAAAAAAAAAAAAAAAAAAAAATAGAGAACAAAGACATATAGTATAAAGTATCTTCCAGGAAAGAAGTCCTTTCCCGATTTATTTATAGCTGCTTTTGGTGCATACGACTTGAAATGATGTTTTTTTTAGAGTTTTGTTTCCTAAAGCAAGATACTGCAGAGTTAAGTTAACGTGAAATTGATGTCATGTAACTGAAAAGGATTATACATGCTGCTATATAAGTGTGAATACAACATGTGCACAATTACTTGAATCTGGTATGAATCAAATTTAATTGCTATGTTGCAAATGTCAGTTTTACCAGATCTTATACAATATCTTATGGCAAATCCCAGATAATATGATAGAAAAAAGCATGGAAGTATTGTATTGACAATGTTTGATTTTCATGAAAAATACTACATATCCAACTTTGGCAAACTATTAATCCAAAGGCATCGACCAGTTCAGGTGGCATTAATTTGCCATATTCAAAACGAGACCCTGTTACAAATAATTAACATCTAGCCATAAATCGATTCTCATTACAAGCTGTTGCAAAGGATTCTTTAACGTGGCGAAGATTGAAATTTTTAATAACAAAGAACTGGTCAACATGTACATCCTCTCCAAGTGACGTGAATTGCTTATGTATATATGCCATCCGACCAATGAACGTCATTGGTCTTGTTTGTCAAGGATATCTCGAACCGAATTAACAAAGTTAAGAAAAATATCTAGGTGTCAATATATTGAATCAACCAATCAGATTTAGAACAAGTCAAAATGCTATTTTATTTTTAGATAGGGGTTTTCCCTAGGGCAACGGTATTTCACTACAAGGTTTTAAATGTCAGTTGATATTCTCAGACAAACAATTCAGAATATATATGGTTTCGGTCAAGTTAAACTTAAAGTAAAATGGCTAGACAAATTAGAAAAATAAAAAATTTGGTTGAAATGTTAAGGAATTTATTTAGTATATTGACACCTCTACAGCAAATAAACATACCCATAATTTTAGGATAGGGTTTCCAGAATGAATGTAATCGTAAGTGCCCTGTAATTTAATTGTTTTTAATGTACAAGACTAAGAACCACGCAACATATAGAACGAATAAGTCAAATCAAGTTTTCGAACATAAAAATAGAGAATTGTTGATGTCTGTCTTGATTAACTTACAAGACTGTTCCGTTGTACTGAGACTTCAAAAACAAATATTTTGTTTCCTTCTTTATTGTTCGCATGACATTTGTTAACCATTATCTGAGTTACATAATTTTTAACTTTGATTGCTTTGTCAATATTGCATATCGTCAGGCAGAACAGTGATTGTAGTTTGAGGAAACGTATAACACCTACTTGTTATTAGCAGATCAAGATAGCCTTTGATTGAGTTTCATCTTCCGTTTATGTTAGTGTGACTCTAATAACGGCTTCTTGAAATCATTAACATTTAAACCTGCTGAATTTTTAAGCAACCATTTTATATTCATTTCCACAAGAGAGAGCAAATTTATACATAATTATTCTCTTCGTTAAGAAAAGGTATGATTGGTTGATTGATTATTACATAAAGACCAGCTTCAAAATTAATACAGTTAAAAATAAATATAAGAAGACATACTTGGAGCAAAACTAACAAAAGATAACCCCGTTCCTCCCTGAATTTTCTGCCCTTTGAATGAGCAGAGATTAATTTTCTTCCTTCGTGCATATCAAAATAATGTGTCTAGGTTCATGTAAAGTTTCATTGAAATCCATTGAAAGGTTAAGGAGGAGATGCTCTTACAAGTTATGTGGACCAACAAACAGACAAGGTGATTACTATATACCCCCAAACTTTGTTTACGATGATATAAAGTGACAGGGTTTGTAGCTTTTGGCTAAAAAATTTTGTTTCTACAGGATAGGGTCTTCTAAGTAAGCGGTATTTAGCCTGTGGAAATTGCAACATATAAACAAAACACAACTAAAATTACAAGTTGTCGCGAGGTTATTTTTAACATGCAAAGATCGTGCATGTTATTAATTCAATATTATGAAAGGTTTTTTCTAGCGTAGAAACGGAGAAACCATTTCCTATCAACAGATACTGTAATGCTGATTGATTATTCATTAATCGATTTTTTAGAAGATAGA
This sequence comes from Geukensia granosissima, assembly GCA_032357055.1. Taxonomy (NCBI): domain Eukaryota; kingdom Metazoa; phylum Mollusca; class Bivalvia; order Mytilida; family Mytilidae; genus Geukensia; species Geukensia granosissima. The sequence continues at coordinate 14,356 of JAULBM010324968.1, read as the reverse complement.
ATTGCTGTTGTCGCATAAATTACTACAACAAGGATCCAATAAAGGTTCAAATCGTCAGTCCTTAAATTCTATGGTCGCCTTCATGATTTGGTTGATCCATATGTAATCAATGATCTGAACTAGTAATGGGCATCTTACCGGTAATTCAACAATAAATTGACCTCTTCTCAGATTGATATTTACGCCGATTAGAGTTTGATTCCACGACTGGTGCTGCCTTCAGGATAAAGAATGATTATGCGTCATGACAGCAGGTCCTACTACTTGTTTATATAGGAGTTTGTGCGATTCCTTTCGGATTTGACACGAATAGACTCTCCAGCTTTTGACATTCTAAATTGACACGGAACGTGACATTTAGAACACTACGACAAGTCAAACGTGCAGGACAGTTGACGCTTACCCTTCATAAGAACCTAATCCTACTCCTGTTTTGTAAAAGAGTTCGTGGATTATATGCCTTTGTTCTTTTTTGTCTTTTTTTATCTTTAAGTTTGTTTCAACTTGAGTCCACGCAACAAGCACCTTAAAGGTCTGCCATTTTGACAGGGATTTTGGTTTTTCTCGGTAGGGTGTTGATTTTGATGTTGAGAATTGGCTTTTCCTTTTCTAGTAGTCATTACAACCTACCAGTCACAAACAGCTGTAATTAACACTTATCTTAACTTTCCTTTAATAATCTGAAAGCGGTTTTTATAGGATAGTAAAATCATTGTCAGAAACCTAGTGTGAATCTTATCGAGAAACCAAATGTAAAACATGTGGTATGGTTTGACTTATCAATTTCATTTATTTTCTTCTCTTACATGTCTTATATAAATAAAAAATGAAGCCATTTTACACATGTAAATTACAAACATCTTCATGTTGCCATAAGGCTGTCAAAAATGGACACAAATCCACATCCTACGACAAGCTGTTAACGGCCCCAAAGAACCAAAAGTGATGATATTCAAAAGCAACAACTATCAAGCCAGGTAAAAATTCAATGAAAAGCAAGTTCATGAAGTTACATATAAATAGTAAACATCAACATCCGCTGTATTATAGGTTCCTAGCTTGAGACAGACACATAATCAATGTGTCTGGTTTAATTACTCCACTATTTTATTTGTTGAACAATTTAAAGAAATACTTAGTTCTCTGTTTTTACTCCAACAAACTTTGAAAAAAAAAAAGATTTAGAATCATCAATTTTCCTTACTGATGACATCACCATTATCAATATCAATAATATCGATCCATACACAATAATGAGGCGTAATTTATTGTTGATCATATTATATACATTTTATTACAAAACAAGGATTTTAGAAAAAAAGACTATTTTATTAAATTCCAAAATTAAAACAATTGACACGTCAATTAAAAACGAAAATTTGTTTCGATTCGCACAATGGAATATACGTAACAACTATAATGAAACACATGTTAACAATGCTTTATATCTATTGTAAATTTCGTTTCGATTAAATGTATTCCCAGAAGCCCAGACAAACACAAGTAAATAGTATGATCGGTCGATGAAGCACAATTAAATTCGTTGTTTTATAAATGGACAATAACTAAGTGGCATATATGTAGAGCAGAATTCTACGAGTTTCTGTGATGGTACACCATTTATGATGACAAAAATAAAATTATCGTCTTCATCACCGCGAAATTACAAAATGTAACGAAGAACAAACAGACAACTTGAAAGTTAGGACACTACATTTTAAAGTTTAAAGCGATGAGTTTTGCAAAGCCACTCCAAATTAATCAATCTTTTGATTCGATTGCTCCTCATATTATGGGTTTAAAATTTCAAAAAAACTTTTCCCATTTTTTAGAAAGTTTCATTGTTATTCCCGACATAAAAATAAAAATTTGCTCGCTCTCACCGGCTAAAAAATTAGAGTACAGAAATAGAGGTAGATAACTTTAAACTGTTATGTTTGCATCAAGTTTTGAGGTTGCGCTCCAATATTTTGTCACTGCATGAAAAAAATTTGAATAAAAAGTTCTCTTATTATCGCTCTTATTTTCATCACTATTAAACTCTTAAATTTAACCCATCATTTGTGATTATCGTGTAAAACAGTAGGTTCAGTAACTACATGCTTCGTGGTATGTAAATAAGAAGTCATGTCATTAAATAGTTGGCTTTGGTGCTCTTATTAGAGCGCATGAGCCCTAAAAAGACGTTTTACACAGTTAACCGCATCTCCCTGTCTTTTGAATATGTAATATAGATTTCTACCTTTGTAAAGACCGTTGAAGGTGCTGAGCGAAAAAATTTGTTGTTACGTGTATGCCATTGTAGCTGGAATTATAAGCTCACGACGAAAATTAGAGTAGAGGTATAAACAATAAGGTGGTTTCGCTTATTCAAACTCTTGAAAATATGAACATAAAATAGCGGAATTGGACACGAACCATGACTTTGCATGATTAAAGTTATATCAAGTACAAATGTTAAGTTAAAAAATCTTTGTGATGTTTTTGTGCGGACATATCTAATTAAACAAAACACCTATAAAAGGTTTGATTTTTTACTGTAAATGTTATATGCTTGTTGGAACAGTGAGATATGAATTATGAAAAGACGGTTATTGGATAGCATTTTCATTTATTGTTGCGTCATAAAATCTAAAATTTGGTCCAAATATAGAGCTTAACGCACCTACTCATTTTGAAATGCCGATCTATATAATCAAACGAAAGGTCTATATAAAACATTTTGTTTGTTGTAAACATCCGAGAATGTGAATCAGGAAATATAAAGATATTGTCCAATATTAAAGAATTTGGCACATAAAGAAACCTGGTTAAATGTCGCATTAGAACAAGTTCTATGGCAAAACATGACAAGGATCCTTCTACAATTGATTTGATCGACAATTTTAACAATACTTACTGCAACCTAGATGATATTTTTCTGTTATACTCAGATTTCTACAAATACATTATCGAGATTTATCCAAAGGAATTAACCTTGAATAAAGCCAATATATTCGTTCACCATTTCTTAAATAGATTAGGTTGATTGTCGCGCTTAATGTATAATTTCTCATTTTGTATTTCGGGGGCATTTTATAGCTTTCGTTATGACATAGACTCCGTTTCATTATTGAAAGCAGCAATGGAACCTGTAGAACAACTGTTATTTTGTGAATTGCTGTCTCATGGACAATCATACCACAACTTCTATTTGTTATTCAAATACTGCATATAAATTAATCAAAATACCAGTTTACCAATTTCGGTAATTAAACAAAATTAAAAATATTTTTTACTTTTGCATTAGATTAACTTGACCTTACATTATTTCAAGCAGTTTTCCAGTACTTGCAATATTGTAGCAATAAAAGTTAAACAGTTTTGAAAAACCAATGACTTCGATGATATTTCTTTGTCTGAGTTATTGATTTTCTGTAATAAGAAACTTTCCAAGTCACTTAATTAAATTTCACTAGCTCTTATATGTTTCTGTAATTAAATAAATATTGGATTGTGGTTTTGTTGCTGAACCCAATTGGTAAAATATAATGAATACTGGTGTTTACTTCACAAAACATGTTCCAATTGTCATTCTGAGTTTACTAAGAACCAAACTGTCAAGGTGACAGGCGAAAAATGTTTGAATCAGTGCATAGAAGATCATAAAAAAACTTAAACGGAAGACAAACACTTCGCACAAACCAAAGCAACATGAACAATTGATTTAACTAATTGATTTATTAATTCAACTAAATTATCAATGATGAAGTATTTACAGAAGAAAATTCTTTACCCCTTGAACATAACTGACTGAGAAATAAAGATAAACTGAATGCCAGGCATTTTCCTTTACTAAGAGTTGTGTGGATGCAATAAAATGTTTCCCTGTTCTTGAGTTGCATGCTCTATTTTTTTTTAATTACAGAATATTTTCTGGGAAGATATTGGGTCTATTTTTCTTCATGTTAATTTTGATCTTGAACTGCACACTTATAACAATTTACACTGCGACAACTACGGTTTGAAAGTAACTGTATGTATAGTTTCATAATTTGTATTTTGGGGCCTTTTACACTTCCTTTATGGTATGGACTCTGGTTAATTATTGAAGGCCATAATGGGACCTGTAGAAGTTTAAATTCTACTGTCATTTGGTGGGTGGCTATCTTATGGACAATCATGTCACATCTCCTATTTTTATGTAACTAGTTTTGTTCATTTTAGCAAAATCTCATTATTTTTGGCATTTTTGGCAATTTCAAAATTTTACTAATGCAATTCTATTCGTTAGTGTTTCGGATTCCATCGCAATTGATAAAGGTTGAACGGGTTGATGTTTTTATCGTGTTTGTTCTTAATGTTTTTGTTTATAATGTTATAAGAATCAAATTATAGTTAAGACAAATAATTTTAGATAATTTTAGCAAAAACTCATTATTTTTGGCATTTTTGGCAATTTGAAAATTTTACTAATGCAATTCTAATTGGTAATGTATTGGATTCCATCGCAACTGATAAAGGTTGAACGGATTGATGTTTTTCTCGTGTTTTTGTAAATGTTTATGTTTATAATGTTATAAGAATAAATTATAGTTAAGGCAAATAGGACGCGGTTCATTAAAGCACGTTTTTTTACCAAGAATTTTCTTAAAAATGAAAAGAAGCTAATATCTATCTTTTTTATATTTTTTGTATTGAATGATGTCTACAAAAAGATTCAGCAGACTTTTTAGCACATAGAAATTGCTTAAACCATTAAAATACTAAGAACTACTTAATTTGATACAACATCTTCTACAGTTTTGTCGATTTTATTATAACATTACAACCAAACTAACCACTTCCAAAAATATAGTATTTTAACAGAAAATATTACATATGGTTTAAATAGTTAAATATACCTTGTCGTTTTGTCGAAATGACGAAAAGTATATCAGAATAAGTAATAAATAATTGAAAAACGGTTATTAAACAGCATTTTTACCACAACTTGGGGCTTAACGTACCTAATCTTTACAAATATAGCAAGAGCAATATTAACCTTTAAAATATTAAACAAGGGGTGAGATCAGGCTTCAGATTCATATAACCTCTCAAATTGAGGTTTTCCTCAAATTATTGAAATTGATGCAATTTGATTAGTTAGTTTTTGAGTTGATGGTAAAATTAAGGAAATTCCCAAATTGAGATATGTTTTGGTACCGAAGCCTGGTGTTCCAAAATAGGTAAGCACTCAAAGACAGTGATTAATCATAAATGGTGAAAGTGATAATTGATTTATCAAATAATAGATATTTACTCCATGCTTTAAATCAATAAGTTAATAAGAGAATTTTTATCCAATCAGACGCAAGATACTTGGGATTTTCCAAATTTGATACTTGCACAACATGGGAGATTAAAAAATATGTTTTCGTTCTCATGCTACTGAGTGAGGTTTCTCCTTGAAATGTTCATACAAAATACCTAAATTTTCCATATTTTTTTATCATTGGTAATTGTGTATCTTCAAAAAACTTTTTTCCCTTACTGAAGGTAAATGCATACTGATACCGATAATATTCCGAACTTTAAAATTTTAATTAAGAGCAGACAGTAGCAACTCAATCTGTAACATCAGTCACTGTGTCATCCACATCTTGATTTCAATGATGCTAGATGATTTCATTATTATTTATTTTGCAGAAATAATTTCATATTGTTTCATATATTCATTTCCAATTTCATTTTATGCTTCTTCTATTTTCATTAAGATTTTATGGCTGTAAATTTAAATGATTCTTATATTTACTTTTGCATCAATACAAAGTGAAAATTAGGAGCAGATTGAATATGAGAGAGTAAATACCTCTCATGCAACCCCTTCAAGATCCTTCTATATATGATTTTATTAATGTATTGGGGTATATATTAAAAGATTTTAAATGTTCCCAAGAAAAATTTTGGGAACGGCTATATATGTCTGGCCAAAGAAAGAAACACCCTAAGAATTTTTGGATTTAAGTCTTTAATGTAAATATGTTTTCAAGAGCTCTGATAGAGATACCGCTGAAGCAATGGAGAGCTTCAGGAATAATAAAGAATCAGCAAATCTATTTTGTAGCCAAAATAAGGAAAAAAAGGGATTTTTGGATTTCAGGTTTTCCCCTATTTTTTTGCTACTAAATAGAATTGTTAATTCTAAATTTATTTTATGACTACCTTCATTGTTCTTGTTTGGACAAAAATGTGGTACGATCTGGACAGTTTTTCACCTTCAAAGTAAAAAAAGTACTACGTATATTGGAATTTAACATGAACGTTGTATTATTTATGGATAACGATTTGCACAGGGATGATAAAATATTGCAATTCTTCATTAAATTTGCAAAATTAACATTGTTGTACTTTGAACAAACTATCGAATGACACTAGTATCTCTGCACAATGAAATAATGAGGAAATACTGAAAAATGGGACATTTCAGTCTCATAGAATTTTCTAATGTAGCATAGGAACTCCACCTAGGTAACCTTATAAACTTTAAAAACTTATATTTCTGTTTTGATTATTATAAATAGTGTTTTACTCCATATCTGATTTTACTATTATTGATGAATCTGTTGGAAAATATTTAAAAAATGGTCTCTTATTAACATCAAACTTTAAATTATTACTTTCTCAATAAATTTAATTTTAGATTTCTTAACGTTTTATATTTTTATGTTATTCAGTAAATGAATCAGTATAGATAAGGTCGATTGTCGTGTTTTATATACAGGTTCACATTTTGTATTCGGTTTGAAAGTAACTATATGTATAGTTATAATTTGTATTTCGGGGCCTTTCACAGCTTCCGTTATGGTATGGACTCTGGTCCATTGTTGAAAGCCATAATGGGACCTGTAGAGGTTTAAATTCTTCTGTTATTTAGTGGGTGGCTGTCTTATAGACAATCATGCCACACCTCCTATTTTTATTTACTTAGACTGCGAATAGTCACCTTGATTATCGGACGGGGATTCCAGAAACCATTTTAGTAAAGGACTTTCTCAGAACCACTAAACCAAAGTTGAAAATCAATTTACAGATTTTTACACCGAATATGTTTTACTTAGTTTAGATTTGCCACCATATTGGTGGTAATAGGGATACTTTATGCAACTTTGGTGAATAATATTCTACAGACCTTCCATTAAATTTAGTTTCAATCGGCTAAGTGGTTTCAGACAAATCAAATTCAAGTAAATGTCCAATATTAGTCTGCTAAAAGCTGTGGCAATCATAATTTAGGTTTGTAGACGTACCTGCTAGAGAAAATAAAGACAGATGTAAGGACCATTCCACCAAAATGTGGTTGCAATAAACCCAGTAGCAATTTTAAAAAAGAAAATTTAAAGGGATTTTTAGACAGGTTTTTTATATAAAAAGATGGTTATTTGCGTTTAGGTTGCATTTTTATAAAACAAAAGCGTAATCTAAAAGATTGTTTATTGGGATAGAACTGTAAAAAAGAACATTATACCAGTATTTATAACGATGACATGGACACATATACACATGTGTAAAGTATTTCCGAGTAAATTATACCATATTGCTTATATCAAAATTGTTCATTTTTATATTTATATTTATATTTCTGTTGTCTGTGTTAAATCTACAGTTTTCAACTTTCTCTAACGTTCTGATTGGGAATACTTGACATATCTGACTTTAATATTAATTTTCTCGTGAAATTTTTTAAAAGGTGTTGTTGCTTCGCTTATTACTTATCAGCAGTGGTAAAGGTAAATATTAGATGTCCGGTTAAATATACAATGATGAATTTATAAACACAATCATTAGAACATAATATGACAGAAAATGTATCCTTATCTCCCAAGAGAAAAATATTTTAGGATTTACAAATTGACTGTTTTCATTTAAATACAAGGACAGATTTGAAATAAAATCAACGTTCGTGTCATATTTTTATGTTTCTTTAATATTGAATTTCATTGATTATTCTGTAATTGGCATACTTATTATGAATAAAAAAGTCACTACATACGGAAATGAAAAGAAACAGGGTAAATGTCAGAGAGACTGCAATCCAACCGCGACCAAACAGGGACATTACAAATCTGGAGGCCTCCTCAAGGCCTTCTCAAAGGGTGGAATACAACGCCTTGTAATCATGAAAAGCTCTAAATTGCCCCAAATACAAAAATTGCGTGTACGTTAAAAGATACTGCTATTGCTTAACTATTATAAAAATGTAACAGGAAATTAAAAACAAAGACAAACATATGACCACTATTCTTGACTTCGGTCAGGTACATGATAAATATGGTGGGTTAAACTGGTTAAGTGGGTACTAACCTCAACGACAATTTAAGTCAAAGAAAACAAAAATAGTAACCGACGAACTATAAGAATGAAATAGAAAGTTATCCAATCCTACAAGAGAATACAAGCATACAATAAATATACTTACGAAAATACATGCAGCAAGCATATGCCCCTTTAATGGAAGAAAGCCAACTCAGGGAAAGATTCCTGATGATATGAAATCAAGCCTTACAACACGAGATATCATTAAACACAGTATGTTCGACGATTTGATACTGTGTTGTCAATAAACAATAAGCAAACATGTATGTTGTCATACAAAAATCTAAAATTATGAAATAACTTGTCTAGCTTGTATTAGCGAGAATGACCATATTTTCCAAATCATTCTTTCGTTTTTCATGAATTCGAGATCCAAAGTTTATAGTTCACAAAAAGAAGACAAACTCGAAACAAATAATAGGACAAACCGAAAAACAAAGTATGTTCAAAACAGAAGAAAGACTAGCGCGCGACACCTGTCTTATAATCACTCGGATTAATCAGTATTAACATCGGTCTAAAAGAGAAAAACTACATTGATGAATTAGATTAGAAATAGTTTAATAGATATCAGACATTTAATGAAGGCGACCATTAGACTAAATTAGGGACGAGTTCAACCTTGATTATATTTATTCATGTTGTTGTTATTCACAGGACAACAACATATTGCTGTTCAGATTGAAGAGGCAACTGCGACACACAAAACTGGCAGGGGAAGCAGGGTTATCGCCAACTTAATATGGACAGTTTATAATAGGAAAGATAAAACCGTCCTGTTTTTCATAATTTAAGAAATAAGTTAACACTTTTGGTTTATTTCTAGGAATTAATCTATGTATAAATCATTTTTTGGAGGTGTTTGTATCTAAATCTAGGATTGTTTTATGACAAAAAATCATCAATATAGCCAAAGGTAGAATTAAACGACCTGTCAAATTCCTTTTTTCATATTTTACAGAAATCACTGGATGGAGTGTGGTTCATTAGGGTACAGAACAAAGACGGCCAGTAGGGCATCCGGTATGCTCATTATCAGTTTAAGATCTTAATTTATTCGACATATGAATTAAACCTAATAATAAAGGATAAATATAGAACATTTTTTTCACTTCTGTTCGATGTGGACAGATTATAATATATTCTTAATCAGGAGTTATATATATCAATGATGCAAAGAGAATGGGAAGATTAGTCGCCGGGAAAAAGGAAACCGAAGGACATACTAAAGCTAGAAATGGTCTGTCACGATAAAAAGCAAATTCGAGAGACACAAAAAAAACGTAGCAAAAACATCAACACAAGTATTTACGCTAATGGACCGGAAAGTAACAAAGTTTATCCATTCTCGTTTTTGTGGTAAAACGATAGTTATAATTATGAGTAGGATTAAGACCAAAAGTGTACATTACAGGAAATAAATTGGTTACTGTCGGGGAAAATGACATGTTGGCTAATAATTATTCATTTTCAATTTTTTGTGCAAATGAAATGAAACAATGCTTTCACCGTGATTTTTAAAAGTGTTGAAGTAACCTGCGGTATACAAAATATCAGTTATATCATCTATCATATTATAACTTACTGCCATAACCAACAGTGATGGTGAGTATTTGTCTCACTTAGAATACCCAGTTTCTAATGGAATATTCGTGAATATCTAGACTGATCTGACACAACAAAACGTAGGAAAGGCCAGAAGCCATCGAAACAGTTGAATAAGTTACGTGTTTATAATGGAAAAGAAACTTGTTCGGTGTATTATGACAATACAAATCAAATAAAGATTATACCTCTAGGAATCCAGCAGCACGTCAGTTGCAAAATATGAAGACGCAGTGACAATCAAATAAATGATTTAAACCAAGATGTCGATGCTTTAATTGAAGATCAATGTTACAAATACAAACTATTTCTTTATGCTTAGAACTTATAAACAAATATTTTATTTGAAATCATTATCCTGGTGAAATTATCGTTAAGTTTAATTGCCTTGTAAAAACGGCATATCCTGATGCTGAACAGTGATGAAACTTAAAGTATCTAATTTGCAGACCTTCGATAATTTAAGGTCTTACAATCGATATTAGTTTTTATAACTTAAAATCAAAGTTACCGATTTTTTAGTCATTAACATTCAAAACTCGTAAATTACAAGAAACCTTTTTAAATTTCTGTCTGCAAGAATGATCAAACTAGTACATTATAATTGCCTTTTTCAGTGATCAAACCATTACATAACCATTGTCGTCACAAAGGAATAATTGCTTAATATCCAGTGGCAGGCAATATGCTAACTACATTCTGGATAAGAATAAATAATCTAACAATTAATCATACTATGGCACCCTATCATGAAGTCTACTTCCAAGTGAAAAAAATAAATTTCATATTTTATTCTGGCATTTTTGAAACAGAAACGTATTAGAGTCATCTTTTTCTTTATATTCACAGCAACCTAGATATTGTTATTACTGGACAATAAAAAATATAAAGAAAATGGAGTTCGAAGATACCAAAGGGGGGAGACAGATATCGTTAAATCAGAAGACAGACAAGACCAAGGCAAACAATATGAAACGAAAGACAAAGATAGTACATGTTTTATTTTTATTTGGGGCGATTTAGAGCTTTTCACAGGGAGTGAAATTCCATCCTTGTTGAAACAGCTATTGTTGTAAAATTTTCTCACTTTTTCTTTTGTTCGAAAAAACGGTCTCTCTGACACCTTATCTTTTCATTTTCAAATTTTGGCATCAGTATCAACAACATAATGTTTTAACCGGATTTAAAGATTTTGACTTCGAGCACTGCTGACGAGTTTGAAATCAACGAAATGGTCCTAGAGTGCATCAAATTAATATTGGTATTTTGTAATACATTTAACATCATAATTAATGAAAAAATATTTACATTTGCTACTTGAACTAAGTCATATAAGTATCTATACCAAATTTAGACAGCATTTTCCGTGAAAGAATATTATGCGTAGATACCACTTTTCATAAAAGCAAAAATGTCTTTAATTCTTGGTACTTGACTTTGTGGTTTCAAATTTTTAAAAACTGCTAGTCAACAGAAAATATTTTGGTTGAATACTATATTTCGTTGTTTTATTGAACAAACAAGTCCACCAAATTGATACCTAAAGGATAAACAGTCATAACAATATCAAATTAAACTTGTTTAAAAAAAGAAACATATTAAAGCAATCAGACGACCACAAAAATGGTAACATTAGCATAATCTGATATAAATTAAAGCAAAAGAATGTACTTAATTCATGAAAAGAGCAAGTTAAATTATGAATATATTATAACCCATACAAAGTATTTACTTCATATGCACTCCCATGCAAATTAAATTAACACGGTGGCGTACAGAATACATGGTAAAACCTCAAATTATCCCAATATTATGCTTGTTAACATTTAAAATATGAAGAGTTTAAATACGAATAAAAAAAGATAGTGAGGTCGAATCCGGGGAGAAGGGTTGCACAGTTCATCTTTAAAGTCCACTGCCTAGTATAGAGGGAGACAAATCTATTATATTTCAAACTCAAAACAATATAGCAAAAACTCCACTTTAGCATGGACACCGGCATCCACATTTTTCACTGAACAATCTACTTTGGTCACTTATGATCTCGAAATTACCAGTCGCCAATCATGTAATATTGGCTTGGTACTTCTCAATTTTTGATTTTTGAAGCCATTCGAGAGGTGTATGGAATCTTAACATCCCTATTAAAAAGACAAGTATTCGAAGATACCAAAGAGGCAGACAGAAATCGTTAAATCAGAAGACAGTCAAGCCCGTGGCTACGGACAGAAAGAATGAAAGGACAAAAAAAGTACGTACAACTTAACACAGAAAACTAAAGCTAGAGTAACACGAACTCTACAAAAACTAGGGTGATTTCAGGTGCTTCGGAAGAAAATCATCTCCTGCTCCACTAGTGGCACCCGTTCTGTTACTCAGTTGACAAATCCGGCGGATAGGATAGTCGCAAACGACTTTAGTAACCGTATAGTAAGGATTTATTGTCACGACAGTGGGAAGATATCCACTGTCATTTGTGAAACGGATATTTCCGACATGATGATCATTGATGACCGAAAATTGTCCGGAGTTGATTCAGCATACGGAGTCAATCTGTGATTTTGAATATTTACAACGATCATCACTTCATTTCTAATATCCATAACTATTTCTACGTTGTAGAAATTTGTGGAAAAAGAAAAGTTCTTCCCTTATTTAATAATAATGCGTTCACCTGACCTATGTATAATATGTTTTCACGATTATGTAATTGTCAATGTCGATTACTTAGTCAATATTGCATTTTTAAAAGTCGTACAGGGAGTAAAAAATATAAAATGCATTTAATGAAGAAGATTTCGGTGAAACTTCTTTGTTTAAGTTATTGATTTGCCGTAATAAGAAGCCTTTTTCATGCACTTTATAACATTTTACTAAATTTGAGACTCTGTTATGTAATGACTATTAAATGAATACTGGCATGGTTGGATTGTGGGTATTTTAATGAAATAAATTTGTCAAAAGTATAAAATATTTTGAAGAAAAAGATTTTGTTATCGAAAAACCTTCGGAAATGGATAAATATCCGAACCTTAAGCAAGCTAAAAAATGTTCCAAAATAAAAAATATAATGACGATTCAATAATAAAAAAATAAAAAAGTCTTTGGACGGGCCAACAAAGCCTGGCATATTTAAACATGAGATTTGTTAACTATCCCTTACCTGGGGGAGTGGTGTGACAAAACAACATAAGACGAACCTTAAAATCCAAGTGTATAACTCTTAAAGTCGATACATAATACGCCGACAAATACAAATACAAAAAAATATAACATGATATTCAAACCAAGAACAGGGACTCGCTATTTTTATCAGCTAGTTCAAAATCCATCTTTTCTTGAAGAAAGACATTATTCAAAACACGTCTAGCTAGATTAAGTGTAAATGACCACTAATGACGAAAGAAAACAAGGTATAAACACTTTGACTGTAACAGCGTACCTGCTCTCGTCTTTTGTCGACACAGCTTCCTTGTGTATGAACGTTAAAGACACAATAGTTTTGACGTTTCATTTAACTGTTCGGTGACGGCATTTCAGTAGTATTAATTTAAACCCAAAGTAACGGGAACGCAGTTAAAGTAAAAGGGTTTATTGTGCAAAACTGGCAAAAGTCAAAAATTGAAAGTAGAACAGAAAGAAATAACAAATAAAAAAAATTAAGTACGTTTCATTGAACTGACTCACTTTTCATTAAATTGAAAAAAAATCTTTGAAGGAATCTTCATTATTATTATTATAGAATGTAAAGAAAAATACTTTATATTTTAGATTTTTTATAAATGCACTCGTCTTATTCAGTCATAAAAATTTTGTCGTTTTCCATAATAACTACTTTTGGTTGTAAGATTTGTGAATTCAAGAAAATGTATTTTGAACAGATTTTATATTTACTGGCATATATTTATGGGACACGTTAGCAAATATTTGCTCGGCCGTTTCAGAAATGCATATATATAGACGTTTTCGTAGCTTTAATTTTTTTAAACTAAAATTTACATGGGCACAGGTAGAACATTTACACCTTTGAACATTTGCACATTCAATTATATTGTCGGTGAAATATTCTTTTCAGGTTTTGTAACTGTTAAAAACTTAAAAGCCAAAACATGAGAGACTCAGTTCTGTGAATTGTTCCTTAGTTTTGATGTTATTAATTGAGCGGAGAGTGTACATGATGTAGTTTATTTGTTTATCAGCTAATTTTTTTCCGAAATTTCCTGTATGCAGGGATTCTGCGTATATGTTATTTTTTGTGTTACGCGTACGTACAGTAGGAAAATGGATGACACTTTTAGCTCACCTGTCCAGAGGCAAGGTGAGCTTTTGTCATCATTTGGCGTCCGTAGTCCGTTGTCCGTCCGTCCGTCCGTCGTCTGTAAGCTTTTACTTTTTCATTTTTGTTCTTTGAAACACG